>VSMD01009038.1:0-10480 GCA_008750895.1 Mirza zaza | reverse complement strand
AAGTTTTAAATTTGTATGCTTTGGAGAGCCAATCAAAGCCCATGAATGGATAAAATAGGCTTTTAGCAATAAAGTAGGAAGCGATGGAGACAGTGACAGAACTGGAGATAGCAGGCTCCTTCTCAAGGTATTGAATTCAATTGCTTTAAAGCATCTTGTGTACTGTCATAATCAAGAATAACACTTCTGACTGAATTGGTCCCAGTTTGAGACTTCTTAAGAGCCCAGCTTTTCTGTATATCCTTACCCAGGGATTTTCTACCATGGAGGAATCACTGTTGTGGCCATTCCAATCTGACCCCTTTGCTTCTAAGAGTTTATCAGAATTTGTCAGTGTAATTAATAGTAAGTTAGCAAATATTATAGTCTGACTAATAGAACTATGAACTACAAAATGGACAATCTTAACACTAGTGCTTCAGAATACATGCAGTTATATCTCTGAATCATAATAGATCTTTGGATTGTTGGAAGCCATTTCCCCTGAGCTCTAAGTCTAAAAGTTTCTGTCTATTCCCATCTACTACTCTCTGATCCTCACTGACACGCTAACACTGCTTTGTAACTGACACTCAATTACTCTCAAGTCAGCATTCCCCATCTAAAATCATGGAACATCACCTCTTTCTAGTGAAGACAAGAATATCTCTGTAAGAAAGGTAACTAAATAAGCCCTATAATTCAATTGCCATTTTTATAAATACACACATTATATATGTAATTCTATATATAACTAGCAAAAATCAAAGTTTTTTGGTCTGGCTTTGTACATTGAAAAATATCTGGTTCTCTTAAAAATTAAGCACTACACAGAAATTAGTGAAATAGACACATTTGTTTGGGCCCAAGGCAAGTACTACTCTAGTTTTCCTAACAGTTAGTAAAACATCTGTCTGATTTTAAAAGCTGAAAGGCATGCTAATTATTTTCTTTAATTTTTAATTATTATTTTTAGTTGCAGTGATACCCTCACTAGTCTGAAGTGACTTATGAAACCTGTTTTATTTACAGTATAAATTTCTAATTGAACTAAATTATACACATTGGTTAGTGCTCCGTGGTATATAGAATTTGAAAACAAAATTGGGCATTTCATACAGAACACTGAGAACACTAACTAGTGACACTATTTTAAAATCTTCTGACTGATATATATGGCTTTACTTTTAAAACTAAATGGAACAAATGTCTCAGTACTTAAAAGTTATTACCTGAAAGAGAGCTCCATTTTGATACTATAGTTCATCTTAGGTAGTTTATAATCACTGTGAAAAATGACTCTATAACCATTTAACAGTTGATGTGATTTGGATGTTTGACCCCTCCATACCTTCTGTTGAAATTTGATCCTCAGTGTTGAATGTGGGGCCTGGTGGGAAGTGTTTGGGTCATGGGGGCAGATCTCTCATGAATGGCTTGGTGCCTTCTCTCAAGTAACCAGTGAGTCCTCACTTATTAGCTCACAGGAGAGCCGGTTATTTAAAGGAGGCTGACATCACCTCCTCCCCCTCTTTTTGCTCCTTTGCTCACCATGTGACACACCTGCTTCTCCTTCACCTTCTGCCTTTCTTGGAAGCTTCCTGAAGCCCTCACCAGAAGCAGATGCTGGTGCAATGCTTCTTGTACAGTCTACAGAACCATGAGCAGAATAAAGCTTTCTTTCTTTTTTTTGAAAACCTCTTTTCTTCATAAATTACCTACCTTCAGGTATTTTCTTTATAACAGCAGGAAATGAACTAACACAGCAGTTATTATGTAAAAGCCTCCAGTTTGGGAGTGCCAGGCTGATCATGGAGCCTCAACCTTGGGTGTTACCCTGAAGAAGGGTGGTAGAACAATGGGTATAAAATCCCTGTACCATTCTTTAACAAAATCTTTAGTCTCTATGGGGGCTCATAAAGTAAACTGAGCAGTGTGGCCAGAGGTGAAACCTTCTGGCTAGTGAATACTCTGGGCACACACACAGTTTCAGCAGTGATGAATACTGCCAACTGCTGTCGTCTGGGTAGCATTGTTCCAAAATAAATTATGTGGCAGTAAAATAGAACTCTGTGATAAAGCGGCTGACTAAACCACCTTGACCAACATATCAGTTAGCTATTGCTGTGTAACAAACCGTCCAGAAATTTAGTATCTTAAAACAAAAATAGCCATTTATTTTGTTTACAAATATATAATTTTGGCAGAAGTTGGCTGGAAAGCTTGTCTGCTCTGCATGGGTTCAGCTGGGGCTGCTAGACTGAAGCTAGAGGATCAAAGCACCTAAGATAGCTCAGTCACATGGCTGGCAAGTTGGTTCTGGCTGCTGGCTATAAACTCAGCCAGGGTACTCATCTGAGTGTCTTGACTCCTCTTAATGTGGGCTGTTTGGACTTCCTCACAACATGGCAATAAGTGTCCAAAAGGGTTCTTGGGAAAAAGCTGCAAAGCTCTGATCTAGCCACAGAAGTCCAAGAACATCTCTTCTATCACATTCTATTTATCTAGGAAGTCTGTAAAGAGGAGGAGAACTAGACTCCATCTCACAACGGGAGGTAGGTGTAGCCAAGAAATTGTGACTGTCTTTCATCTACAACAGCAAATAGGGTGAATTTTGGCATTGGTGGTCCTTGTCATTCATATGCCAAAAGTCCTGCATAATCCGCTTGGAGCAGGCTTCCTAATTATAAATGCTGAATCCATATCTTCCACTGTTGGTACCTTCTTCTTTGCCTCTTCCTGCTCAGAATAAGCTGTTCTTGCTTGGACATTTCCAGAAAAAGACCCTAAGTTTCTAATAAATGGATTGACACTTCATATTATATTTCTCTTCTTAAAGACTGTCATGACAGCCAAAAGTAACCAATGAACAATTTTCATAGCTATTTTAATATATCAAAAAATTATCAGAGTAGAGGCTTTTTTCCATATAATTTTGATATGTGTAAATTTGGCATCCCTTTGTTTAAATCCCTAATCAAATGATTTCCAAGGCATTGTATAACACATTAAATTTTATCATATTGATTATATATTCATTTTATTACACTGCTGAGTCCCTTCTATACGATATCATTCATTAAATGTCTTTATGTTTGTCAAAAAATCATATTCAAGGAATTATATTTCCCTGTTCTTTTCTATTATAAACTCAAAAATCTATGCTAATGGAAAACATTTTGCTAGATGTTATAAATATGTCATTCATAAAACTACATTATGAGAGTAAAGAAAAAGTATTTAATGTTCTGATTAAAGCCAATTATACTAAATCTATTAATGACATTGAATTGTACTTGTTCAAAGTTTAAAATATTAGGAAAAATTGTCACTTTTTATGTGATTCCTGCTTTGGGCTTTAGAAATTGATTGAGTTCCATGTCAGTCTCAGATGTTTTTATTTTTTTTCCTTTTAACTTTTCTTTATTACCTTGTACTCTTTCTAGTATGTGAATTTACTGACCCTTCAGATGTCTTCTCATTAGATGTACTTGTATGGTTCATTAAAGTGTCCTTAGACAGATAGAGATCACAGAGAACACCAAGGTATGCAATGTCCAATCCCTCTCTGAAGCAAAGGAGTCGTGCCCCAATGGCTTTAGGGGCATTCACTTGTCATGCAGTTGGCTTTTGGCCAACAGAGATGAACAAATTAGTAGAGTGTACCTGTGTTGGCTCTGTTCCTAGCCTCGTTTATGTAATTGATGTCTGGTGGCCTCATTATGAGTCATTAGCATTTCAACGTGATGTCTGAGCCTGGCAAAGTGCTGCTTGTTGTTAGGTATTAGCAATTTACCGTAACATATAAAGCAAGAGAACCTGGACATTCTAACTAGATCGACAGCAAAATCAAGATGGTAACACTGGAAGCTTGAATTAAGTAACTCTTAGAGCTTCTTATGTTTGAAATGATTAATAACAAGTTTGGATTTGTGTTAAACTACTTTTTGATAATACAAGAGATATTTTTGTCAGTAACAATATACTCTGAAAATGTGGTTCTTTTAAATATTTTTAAGTTTCTTCACATTTGTTAATTTCATTTTCATTGCTTTAATGTTTAATTAATATACATATTTGTATATACCTGTGACCGATAGTAATTTTGTTTTAAATACACCAGGTTTTTAAGCCAAAGAAATAACATATTTGGAGATAGTTTTGATTTTAATGAGTGAAAGATTTAGTGTGAATTCACTATTCTCACAATAACAGAAGAACCCTGGGTTGCTTTAGAGCCAAACTGAAGTATAACTATTTCCCTAATGTAGAGTTGTTCCTATAAAGTGTCCATTAGATTACTATTAATAGTTATGATACAAAACAAAAGAGTGTTAAATAGGCATATGCCTTATCACTTAGTACTTCTGATTCAAGGTAGATGATACAGATAGGGGATGCCATTGTAAGATTTACTACAATAGACACAGAATAAAATTAAATAAAAATTCTCTTAAGTAAAAGAAATATATATATATGCCGAGAAGCTATATTTTATGTAAAAGATGTATGTTTTTAGAAGTGAAAAACAAACCCTGCTTTTAGGTTCTATTTGTTATTACCTGCACTCTGCCACTTAATTTCTTAGTCAAAGCCTTTCTATTAATGAAATGAAAACAACATTGTGATTAGTGCCTTTTTTTCTCCCCTCAGAGTATTTTGTCATTGTAATTTTCTAACTCCAGTGCCCCACAGTGTCTGGTATATAGTAAATGTTAAATAAATGTTTGACGAGAAAAAAAATAAATGAACATCATACTTACCTTTTTTATCTAAAGTATTTCTATTTTTATTTGATTACAAAAGTGAGAATGTTTTCATTGTGGAACATTAGACAATACTGTAAAAAGAAATAAAGAAAATAGAAATCAGTAGTCATACTCATTGTTAACATATTACTGTATGTACAGATATGTTTTCTATGAATCCATATATGTATTTTTTAAATTAACATATGGTAGTACTCTAAATAATTGATAACTTGTTTTTGTCACCTAATCACAAACATTTTCTGAATTCATTAAATATTCTATATCTCATTTTATTTTCAGTACTCAATAACTACCATTTATTGAGTCCTAGGTAGGTACCAAAATGAATTCTCTACTAAGTTCTATAAATATTTTACCTCATTTATTATCTGAGGCAGGCATCATCTCTGTCTTATCAATATGGAAATTGAGTCTCAGACTGTTACTTATGGTAAAACAAGTACTAAAAGAAAAAAGAAAAAAAAGATTAGAGTCACAGCTGTTTGACTCCAAAGTACATGCCTTTAACCACCATATTGTATCATCATTCAATACTATTATAAATGTATTTATCTAGTATCTCATTATTCTTTTAGGTTATCCATTCTTTTACTATCACAGACTACACTGAGGCTTGTCTGAGGGCAGGAGAGGAGAGAAGAGAAAGGAATGGACTACAAAGGGAGAGGGGAAACTTTTAGAAATGATAGATGCATCTTAATTGTGTTGATGGTTTCAGAAGTATATGTAATACAGTATCAAAACTTACCAAATTTTTAACTTTGTGTGTAGTTTATTATATATCGATTATACCTAGATAAAGCTATAAAAAATGTTTTACAAGAAAACTACATTGAGATATTATTATATGTAAATAATTAACCATATCCAAAATTATTTCCTTGGTGTAATTCCTGAAGACATTTTTAAAGGTCAGAAAATGCTCCTCATATTTTTATATACTTTTATATGTATATACATATGCCCCTGAAAGTTTGTATGAATGCATACTTCTTTCATTTATATATGAATGTATTTGTTTTAAAAGAATATAATTATAATCAAATATTAGACATTTAGATTCTACTGTGTGCCTTTACATCTTCACATCACCAATTTAGATGAACTATGAAAAACAAGTACTTAAATAGGTTAGACAGTGTGGCAGTGGTAATATAGCTAGTAAATAGTTGATGAAAATATGATTCTCAGGAAACCCAACTACAACAATGAAATATCTGTTCTATTCTCCACTCTATGGACACTAGATATTCACTAAATCCTTATATTTTCTAGACAACTGTTTGAAAAGCCTTAGCCTGAAAATGAAGGTAATTCTCAAAAGAACACATAATGGGAAGTTTCTTCCATGAATAAGGTAACCATATAAATTGTCATCCAATCTTGTATGCTTACAAATGTAAAAAGGGATTCTGTTAATAATTAGTCTGGGACATGTGGAAACAGAACATCTGGGAAAACTAGGGAAAGAAAAGGGGGGAGAAGGACATGCATTTTAAAATAAATAATATTTACCAAGCACTTAGTACTCATGTGGGTTTTCTCACTTTACTCCTCCCAACTGCCCTTGAGATATTTGTAGATCAGTTTTCCCAAAAGAATACAGATGCTCTGAGAAGTTAAGTGCTTAGGCAGCTTCTCACAAAATTAGTGACTGATGATCCAGGGATTTACAGCCAATTTTGTCCAATTCCAAAGCTCATAATCATTCCACTATTAGCTTTTTTTCTGATATGTAAATAAAACAAGGTTAATCTGTTCTCAAAAAGCAAATAATTGTCATACATTGTAATGGAAGGGACTAGAAATCTAGATAGCTCAACATGTTTATGAAGATTTTGAACACCTTTTTTAGACTCTTTCTCTTAAGTCTCTGTTATAAGTTAATTTTATATTTTAGTTGGCATTTAAGGATTTATCTGTAAATGTAAATTTATGTGTAAACATTCAGGCATGGAATAATAGAATCAAACAATTTTTAAGTTGCAAAAAATCCTGAGCTACAACAAAGCAGTATGTAATCTAGTGGTCTTCAAACAGAGCCTGTGGACAAATGCTGACCATGATAACCATGTCAAAGTGGACTTTGACCAAAAAAACAAAAACAAAAAAAAGCTCCAAAGAGAATGCTCTTTCCATCATTGACTCCCTTACTTCGAAAAATATAAAGTTGGCAACACAGCCTTGTTCCCACTTCTTTTCTTATTCTACTTTTTATTTGAAAGAAATTTACAAGTTGTTGAATTCAAAAGTCTGGTATACGACAATCAGAATCAACCTTCTTTTCCTGTAGAAGAAAAAAGTGGGCCATCCACATTTTAGCTTTATCAAAATACCTCAAATAAGAATAACAGCTGTGTTATAGTTTGCATGTCTGTTATATAAGGCACTGGGGTTATGTGCTTTTCATACTTTGCTTGTTTATGCTTTACAACATTTTTGTAAAATAGGCAGTGTTTCATTCATTGCATTTGAGAAAACTGAAGTTTGGAGAAGTTTAAGTAGCTTTCCTAAGAGAGCATGGGTTGAAAGTGGCAGAGCCCACAGTTCAAATTCAAAACTTCAGAGGCATGCTTTTTTTTTCCTGTTGCTTCATAGAAGTTATGTTCTGTTTTCATCTATTGATCTTTCCATTTTCTATAGTTTCTTCATTTCATTTACATTTCCTTGTACACACTTTAGGTTTAGGCAACCTTATACCAGTGATATATCTGTCTTTTAATTTGACATTTCACAATCCTCAACAGAGTCATTAGTATATCCAGAAAATGTAAATATATGTGTATATAGTCCTTTTGTATGCCAGGCAAATTTTGATTATGGCAAATACTACTAAAATATTATTTTCATAAAAATGTATAAATCATAGATGATTTATTATTCAAGCTTCATATGTCACACAAAGTTCTGATAAAAGTGGTGAGACTGTCTTTTGGAGTTTGCTGTAACATTATTTAATTTTTTGGCCTACCTTAAGTTTCAATAAAATAAAATTTCATTAATTTTTCCTCAAGTGTTCAAAATAATAATGTGAGTAAATTACCATTTTCTAGGTATTCATTGCTTACATTCCTTAAATGAATTACAAAAACACCTTAATATTTGTTGGATGTTCACAGTATACAAAATGGTCAACTAGAAGCTAAGGACCCAAAATCTGTGATAAGGTTTGTGCTTTGAGGAAGCTTATAATTGAATAGGAAGGAAAAAGACATACATGGAGCTTCTATCCAGTGGAATTACGGAATTAAGGAATTCCAGTGGCCTTCTCTTTTGGGACTCATTATTTCCTACTTTGACTTATAATCATTTGTTCACTGTTGTTTATCCCCCCCTACCGTACTGTAACTTCTTGGTTGAAGGGATCTTGACTTATCCTTATTTGTAATTCCCTCTAGCACCTGAGGCAATACAGCGCACAGTGAGTGGCCCATAAATAGCTTTTGAATGAATAATATATAAAACACTAACAATACAAGACTCTATATCTGATCTGCCAAATGCATGGAACTGGCGGCAAGTGCTGTAGAAGTTTATTGGGATTGGTAGCTCAGAAGAGTTTCCACAGAGGAGGCAGTACTTCAGAGAAAATGTGAAAAAGGAACTGTAGGGAAACAGGGGGAGGGCATTCCAGTCAAGTGGAAGATCATGCGAGGTATTTAGAAGGTAGAAACATAGAAAAGTTATATTTTATGCTGTAGTGTGTACTTCAGAATTCCTGTAATGATATGACTTTCGAAAAAAATACAGATAGATAGATAGATAAAGGTTGAAACTGGAGTATAGGTCTTAAATAGCCAAATAAGAAGTCCATAATGTCATTTTATACATTATCATTAATAAACATCAAAGCAATCCTTACCTTATGACAGAGGATATATTTTATTGGTTATTTTTTTAAAAAATCTATGTTCACCCACAAATAAAATGAATCTCTTCCTCTTCTTTTCCTCCTACCTCCCAGAGAATAAAACACTGTGGTTTAGATCCTGACCTCAGAACTAGACCTCCTATGGTCAAACTGTCATTCAGCCATATACTCTGGAAACTTAGTTCAGTTAATGCAGTAGGTAGAATATAAGCTCTGTTTATGTCCCAGAGACATAAAGTAACAGTATCTTATTACAGTGTAGAAGTTTCTTTTCATAAAAGTCCTGCTGGTCTGGTGGTGGTTGTTTTATTTATATTGTTATATGATGAACTGCCTCAAAACTTTGTAGCTTAAAAAGAGCTATTGATTCTTAGGATCATAATTTGGGTAGACTTCAGTGAGGAGGCTCATCTCTGCTTCACATCGTATGAACTGGGCAGACTCCAGTGGGTCTCAGAGATCCAAGACATATTAAATCTCATGTCTAGTGCCTTGGTGCTGGCTACAGTTGTAGCCACGTAGTTCTCTTACACATTATTTCTTTCTCTGTCTCTCTCTCTCTCTCTCTCTCTCTCTCTCTCTCTCTTTTTCATTTGGTAGTCTAGCATTAGCCTCATGACCTGGGTACTGGCTTCCAAGATAGTGAAAACAGAGGCTGCAAGGTCTAGGCCTGAAAGTCTTAAGTGTCATTTCTGCTAAATCCGATTGACTAAAACAAGACATAAGGTCTGACCAGATTTAAAGGGAGGGACCCGCAGAATGGGGAGGATTATTGCACCCATCTTTGGACATAACCTATCAAAGTAGATATGTTCTAAGAGGTCTTCAGTTGGCCTGGATTGCTTTCTCATGTTGCTCTGCCATCTCTAGGGTATTGCCCCCCTCTGTGGGGTCCAAGATGACTCACCACCATATTCCAGCCAATAGGAAAGGAGAAAAATGAACAGGGTAGTTGCCTTCTTCCTTTTAATACCATAACCAAAATTCAGATCTAAGTTATAAGGCCTTCTAGTTAGAAGCTCAAGAAAATAAAGTCTTAACTCTAAATGGCCATAAAACCACCCAAAAATTGAGAGTTCTGTTCCCATGAGAGAAAATTGGAGAATAGATTTTGGGAAGCAATTTATAATCTCTGTGACAGTTATTTAATCTCTTTTGTTCTCATTTTCCTTCCAAAACAGGGATGGTGATTACACCTACTTCCTAGGGCTGTTGTGAGGACTATATGAACAGTATGTGAGAGAACTTAGCACAGTGTCTGGGGAGTAAATATTATCTATCATAATTCCTTCTGTACAAAGTCATAGAATTCCTGGCACTGTTCTGGACTCTAAATATATGAAGATGTGTTAGATATTTTTTTCATACCTGGAGAACCAAAACTCTCCTGATAAAGATACACTTATAAACAAATAGCAGCATGAGATGAGAGGTGGGATAGAAGCTTGAATAAAGGATTGTGAAGATGGACTGGATAGGTGCAGGAAAGTCAGAGATTCCATAAGGGGCTAACACTCAAGATCGGCCATAAAAACAGAGCCAGAGATAACTCATTGTAGAGGCAAGAAAGAGTGTGTCTAGTTAGAAAATGATTAAGAGGCTAATTACACCTGAATCATCTAAGCTGGATAGATTGTGAAAAATGAGTTTGAAGAGGTAAAGTGCTGTCAAATTGTGGGGTCAAATTTTATCTGATAGTCATGAGTTTGGATATAATGTAACATAAAGTCTCAGTTTCCACTGACTATCCGGATAATAATAGCATAGGATCATTGTGAGGATTAAGTGATAAAGTACAGAGGACAGCTGCCAGACACATATTAAGCCCTCAGTTATCTTAGCTGTTGGTAATATAATG
>VSMD01009034.1:0-25698 GCA_008750895.1 Mirza zaza | reverse complement strand
GTGATTAAAACTTGAGGCATTTGGTATCAAAAACAGTGTACACATGGAAGTTGTTTTGAGTTGCAGGGCTTCAGAATGGAAAGACGCCAATCTTTGGCTACCATGCACTTTACAAAAATTATTTTATGTTTTCCTATAGAGTAGATATTAATTTCCCTGTGTTAGTTGGAATTAGGCATTAAAGTTGGATTTACCTGATCCCAAAGCTTCTCTGTCTCCATTAGACCTTACTGGAAGGAAGAGGAAATGGAAAGGAATTTCCATTTTCAATGAAGATGCTGGTGTGATGATATATGCCATAGAAGGGTCAAATCCACAGTTCAAATTGCATTTTAAGCAGTAGTTTCAACCCCCTCCCATGATTACTTATGAGAAATACTGCTTCATTTGAAGTTTACTTTTCTTGAAGTTGCTAATAAACAACAAAAATCTTAAGATATGGAGAAAAGAAAGAATACAACAACTAGTTTGAATTTGTAATTTGTTTTACAGTTTATAAACCACTTTCTGAAACTTCTCAGTGCCAGTTCAGTTTTATGATTCCTCAGTCTCTATTTTGTACAATGAGGAAGGGCAACACCAATCCATAAATATTTATTACATTGTAATTATAGCAGCCACTACCGTTTTCATATCAGGGACTTTATGAAAAGTCCCTGATATGACTTTAACATGCATTATCTTGTTGGCCCTACACAACAACCCATGGAATACATAGCATCTTTTAACCTGTGAAGAAATTGAGCTTCAAAGTATTTTGGTGGCTTGCCAAGGGCACAAAGTTAAAAAGTGAAAAAACCAGGACTTATCAAGCTTGAACAGTGTTCTTTCTCCTGTATTATACCAGTTTTCCCTTTGAGGGTCAATGCAAGAAAACTAGATAATCAGCCTCTTGAAAATTGAGAGCTGGCTGGAGAATGTGAGGCACTTAAACAGTTCATTGATCTCCTTAGTAGCTTTTACACATATTGAAACAAAGACAGAGAGTCTGGGGTTCAAGGCTGCAATGAGTCATGATCATACCACTGTACTCCAGTCTAGGTGACAGAGTAAGATCCTGTCTCTTAAAAAAAAAAAAAGAAAAAAAANGAGTCTGGGGTTCAAGGCTGCAATGAGTCATGATCATACCACTGTACTCCAGTCTAGGTGACAGAGTAAGATCCTGTCTCTTAAAAAAAAAAAAAGAAAAAAAATATGTATTAACATATATATGATCTAACAGTAGTTTCTAGAGAGTAAACTGGTGAGCCAAGATGGGTCCTAGGTAATGCCACTATCTTCAAGACAAGCATCAGTTTGCCAAGGTGCCAAGACCCTGGTCAATTTGCAGGTAGCAGCCAGAGGCTTTTATGCTGCAAATATTTATACAATGTCAGTCATTGGGAACCATATATAAACTATCTTTGGCTTAAATACCTTTATAGGGTTGAAAACATTTTAGCATTACTCATCAAGAATGATCTAGTGCCAGGCAATGAAATTCGGAATACATAGAGAGTTGGGTAGCTCTAAAGCAAAAGTGAAGTAGTATGTCTTGCTTGTGACATCAGTGAAAATGATTCAGCCCCCAAAGATATTTCACCTCTTTCCTAGTTCTCTTCCAAGTTCTATTTATATGAAAGTTCATTTACAGAAGCTCCCAGACTTTAGATCATACAAGTGTTGTTTAGGGTGATGTTGATAAAAGGCTGCTCATACCTATCGATAATAACACTGGGTGCATTGCATGAGTTCCCTGGAATATTTATTTGGCTTGTCTTTTTGTGATAGAATGGAGTCTAGAATCAGAAGTAATAATCCTAGAGGGATTGGCTGACCATTTACTAATTCATAAAGAGAGAGTTGATGAACCCCAGAACGAAATTAAAGCCAAGGAATTACCTTAGGTCATGAAAGATTGAGTTTTAGAATTCTATTTGTTCTTTCTATCTTTCCTGATGATTGGAGCTGATATTGACAGTAAAGTTTCTGAGTAATAGTTTTTTATTGCCATGTAACAAGTTACCAAAAAACGTAGTGGCTTAAAAACACACACATTTATTATCTTGCAGTTTCCATGGGTCAAGAGTCTATACATGGGTCCTATGTTCAGAGTTTCTTAAAGCTGAAATCAAGGTGTTGGCCAGGTTGCATTCTCATGTAAAGGCTCTAGCTAGGGAGAATCAGTTTCCAAACTCACTCAATTTGTTGGAAGAATTCATTTCTTTGTGATCCTAAGACAGAAGGTTCCAGCTTCTTGCTAGCTGTTAAGCTGGAGGCCACCCTCAGCTTCTAGTGGCTGCCTGCAGGTCCTAAATGCTGCCCTCAGGTCCTCGCCACAGGGTCTTTCCTAATAAGGCTATTCATGAAGCCAGGAAGGAGAGTCTTTAGAGTAAGTCTTCTAGCAAGATGAGTCATATATAACGTAACACAATCACAGAAGTAACAGCCCATCACTTTTGTCATTGTATTAGTTAGAAGCAAGTCACAGGTCCTGACCACAGTCAAGAGGAGAAGATTACACAAAGGTGTGAACACCAAGAAATGGAGGTCATGGGGTGCCAAATTGGAGTCTTCCCAATATGCCCAGTAAAATGGATGCTCTTATCACTGAAGCAATAGGTTAGAATTCCCTCAGTTGTTAACATGACATCAAATAATGTTTATTGTTTTTGCAATTGTTAGAGCCATAGTTCTCAGGCAAGGAAAGGATTTAATCTATCTCAAGAATAAACAATAAGTAGGACACATTACAAACCCATTGAAAGGGAAGATGTATGAAATCCATTTGGAGCTACTTGCTGGGCTCTTGCCCAACCTTCACAGTTTTACCAAGATCATACTAGTGACAGACGATATATGCACCAGACATACCCTCAGAAATTTTAGTCAAATTTTCCCACCAGTAAGTTCAGTTTGTTCTCACAGTGGTGAGTGATTTCACCTAAAATTTTTGCAAAGTTCCATTGGAGGTTCTCCAGTACTAAGCAACCGTTCTTAGAGCCCCAGATATCTTCCTTGTGCAGTTTACATGTGTATTTCTCCCAGTACCACTTTTCTGAATCTGGAGTCAATCTCTGGCATTCTCTAAAACCCTCTGAGCTTCTCCAATAATGTAATCTCTTGGGTTACCATTAGGGGTAGGATCTCAGTGAGTGCTGCCTGTCTGGCAGGGCTTTGCTCTATCCTCCCTGTTATCCCTGCTTGTATAATATGCGCACCCACCTTTATCTCCCTAGGAAACATTAGAACATGTAAAGCGTGTTAATTTTGCTGATCAATCTGAATTGGAGTTCCTGTTGGGGTCAGGAGCCCTTAATTACAAAGCATTCCAAAATTGTGAATTACCTTCCAAAACTTGTATCTACTATCAATGGAAATTATGCTTCTATTTGTAGCTAACTATTAATAATAAACTCTGGTGCACACAATAAGTTCCTTCCATCAGGACAGATTTTGCTTCTGATAAGGAGTTATAGTCTTACCTGATATTTTTTTCTGTATCAGTCTTAAGATATGACTTATCAACAAATAAGGTTAAACCTAGGTTTTCTAAAGGGGTTTCTAATAAATCTATTCCAGGCATAAACAGTTTGTGAACAGAGATTAAAAAGTCATTAATTTCTTCTGTTTCAGGTAACGGAAGAAAGGTATCAGGATTTTAAAGTACTATGATGATAAATGGAAATGTGTGAGGGAGAAAATGGGATTTCACACAAGGTAAGCCTTTTTGCTGAGAAGTGTTGTGTATTTTCAGCGAGCAGTGAACACTGTAGAGCAGCAGTCCCCAACCTTTTTGGCACCGGGGACCGGTTTCATGGAAGACAATTTTTCCATGGCCTGGGGTGGAGGATGGATAGTTTCAGGATGATTCAAGCACATTATATTAATCATGCAGTCAAACCTCTCTGCTAATGATAATCTGTGTTTGCAGCCACTCCCCAGTGCTAGCATCACCGCCTCAGCGCCACCTCAGATCATCAGGTGTTAGATTCTCATAGGGGTGTGCAACCTCGACCCCTTGCATGCACAGTTTACAGTAGGGGTCACACTCTTCTGAGAATCTAATGCTGCCACTGATCTGACAGGAGGCGGAGCTTATGCGGGGGTACAAGCAATGGGGAGTGGCTATAAATACAGATGAATCTTTGCTTGCTCGCTGCTGCTCATCTCCTGCTGTACGGCTTGGCTCCTAACAGGCTGTAGACTGGTACTGGTCTGCAGCCCAGGGGTTGGAAACCACAGCTGTAGAGAATGAGGGCCGATTAAATTTCAAAGAGACCTTAAAACCAAGTCAGAAGATGCCTTTACTGGTTTAGCTGGTGTGACTATTGACAAGGTGGGTAGGCTTTTGCTAAAATACCATATGTCTGTGCAGATTTCTCAGGTACAAATAGGTACAAAGAGTGGGAAGTTGATGGAGAACTAATAATTCACAAAAGACATGCTCATGTTTAGTTTCCTGGGGAAGAAGTTTGGTTACTGAGAACTTTGTTAAGTTGTATTGTGGAGTGGTGATTAGGTAAAGCTGAGAATTCATCGCACTTGAGGCACAGAGTGAAGAATCTTAATTGTCTTTGGCCTAGTAAAGTTTTGAGTGACTTGTAGCTGTTTAGGAGTAAGGTACTTTCTCACTTGGGATAAATCATGTCTCAGATCAGGGCATGCTTTTTAGTTTTTATGTAAAGCAGCAGATAGTAAATATCTTAGACTATGTGGGGCAGAGGTCTCAACTCAGAGCTATTCAACTCAGTTAAGGTAGGGGGATGCTAGGCAATATATAAATAAATAAATATGGCTGTGTCCAATAAAATTTAATTTACAAAAGTAGACAGTAGGTTGGATTGGGCTAGTGGCTGTAGTTTGCCAATTCTTGTCCTAGGTAATGAAGTTACTTTGACAAAATTTTGTCTTTTTGGAAACCTTATGCCTTTACTGAGCTAAGACAATGAGTATTTAGATAGTTAGTTTTACAGTTTACCCTATTTTGTACACAACCAAGTGTCATCTACATATTCCATAAGAGAACCACAAGGAAATTTAAGGTTCTTGTGGTCCTAATTGAGGATTTATGAAAAGTAGTAGGTACCTCAGTATGTCCCTGGGGAATAATATTCTAGGCATATTGTTGATCTTCTTTAAAGAAAGCAAACAATTATGGAGTATTTTATTTTATTTTAAGACAGGGTCTTGCTCTATCACCCCCAGGGGGGAGTGCAGTGATGTGATCACAGCTCACTGTAGCCTCAAAATCCTGGGCTCCAAGGATCCTCCTGCTTTAGCCTCCTAAGTAGCTGGGACTACAAGCATATGACATTATCCCCAGATAATTTTTCTTATTTTTCTTTGTAGAGACAGAGTCTCACTATCTTGCCCTGGCTGGTGTTGAAATCCTGGTTTTAAGCAGGAGGTTTTCGATTAGGAAGTTAGGAGTGTTACAAGGACCAGGCTAAGGTATAATAAGTCCATTCTCTATCAGGCTTTCTATAATCAGTTTTAGCCTTTCTTTATCTTCTCATTTAAGAGGGTTTAGTGCAAATCTTTGGAGAAATGGGTTAAAATTGGTCTTGGGCTGTGGTGGTAAGAAGGTCTAGATTGGCTTTTGATGGACCTCCAATAGTGTCAAGTGCTGGGTCCCTGAAAATATTACCAAGACAGCCTCCGATAAAGATGAGGTTTTTTTCCTAACCCATAAGGAAGAAGACTAACTTAACAGAGTTTTAGTAGTGTTTCAGGGGGTGGGAAGGCAAAGTTGGAATATTTATGAATACTTGGAATCTGCTGCAAGGTGGGTCTTGACATGATACTTTAGGACTGGTGGACATAAAAATGTAAGGGCTTTTATGTGAGGGGATTCAAAGTGTTTTGAGAAGTAAATTATCATTTGATGCTATCTACTGTGGAAATGAACCATTTGATGTTCACTTGATATAAACATTGTGAAGCAGGTTCACTGATTCCCAAAAGTTTGAGTGCACTGAGATAGAACACCCACATGCAAGTTACACAAAGTGGATTTATTGCTGACATATAGACAGCAAGGGACAGCAGAAGCCTACGATTCATCTTGAGCTGGTTCCCCAAGGCTCAGGAAATCTGCCTGGAGGTGGATGGAATCTTGACTGCACATATTCTAATTGCACTGCAATGGAGGGACCCAGAAAAGCAGCCCACCCTGGATTTTATGTCCTGAGAGAATGTGACATACTGAGCTAAAGCATTGAAGGACATCCTGTTTTGAGGGTAGGGGGGTGTGGAACAGAGCGTAAGCTCTGAGTCCCTTCCTATCTCAGGATGATGCATTCCCAGCACATTCTACAGTTATTCTTAAGAACTACAAGTGAGAAAAGGGAGAGAACTGGATCAGTCCAAGGCCACCAGGAGAATGTCTTACAGTCATTTGAATGTTTGGCTTTCTGGGTAAGAGATTCTTGGAAGAGTAAGGTCATTTTGATGAAGACAGTGTAACAGTAAGGCCATGTTTATGTAATTAGTAAATTGTGTGGGTGTAGATGATTTCGGTTCTCACTTTTCATGCTTGAATTTCTGGCTTGGTTCCCTGTCTGCTATCCTTGTCTTTAAAGGTCTTGGGTACTGCCAGGCTGCTAGAAGCATATCCTATCTTTTATTCTATTCCTTATAGTTGGCTCTTCATAATTTTCCATAGGACCACACTCCCCACCTTCCGGTTGGCCCCATCCTTACTCCATTTACTTGCTGTAACTTTTTTCTTCTTCTCTGCATTTCCTTGCCTTTGACCACTTAGCTACAAATACCTTTGCCAAAATACCTGCTTGTAACCTTCTTCCAAATTCCTTAGCCTGGTAGAATGGATTTGAGTCTTGGCTCTGTTATTTACCAGCTGCTCTATACTTACCCTTTGCCTCATTATTCCTTTCGTTGCACATGGTGGGACCTTCCGTGATTTTCTGACTCACCCCAATAGGTCTGTCTGGTCTCTGATTCATGGCTATCTCACACTTGGTCAGTGTTGTCCTCAACAGAGCTTTTCACAGAAACTGATGTTTTGAGGAAAATCTAAGCTCTAGAAAAACGAATGTTGATTCATTTTTAATGAATGGCTACGTCCCTTGCTTCTTAAATCTGCTTACTTTAGGTTCTTTGAATTTTCCTTGTAACTTTCCTCCAAATTGGAAAATCCTGTCTCTCCTTATAATGTAAGCTAAAATTTCTTTGTGATATTCTTTAGTTGGAGATGAAAATAAAGTATGGCTTCACCAGGATGGGTCTTTCTAAGAATCTCAGAAGTATTGGAAATAGAAAATTCAGAAATGTGCCCGATAGGGAAGAATGCACACTTATTTCCTCTCATATGTGAGGACCAAGTGGTTTCTTCTACTCTTCCTGCATGGACTTCATTAACATGAAAGCTTTTTATTCTATTCCCACTATTTCCCACTATTTCCATATTGACACTCCAAAGCTTCCACCCTCCTAATTGTCCACCTTTTCTCAAACAGGATTGATGGAGGAGAATCAACATAGTAACTAGATCAGAATTGGTAAATTAATGGGCAAGGCTTGCAAAATTATGAGGCAGGATCTTCAATGTGTTCTTGAGGGCCATCCTGTTCCATTATCTCCTCCAATTACTTCCATCAGAATTTTCTCTCAGGGAAGATTTTAAACACTTCTATACCAGGGTGCACATGGCAGATACTAGCTGATAATGTATTGTTTCCAGTGGCATTTTCATCACAGCCTTCCTCACCCGTGATGGAGGAAAGCCTTGCCTACAGGTGAGTCTTTATTTATCAGAGAGGAAATCTGGAGTACAATTGTGTAGCACATATTAAGCCCCAGAAATTCAGATTAGCTCCATACTGGCAGGAATTGAAATTTTCTCTCTGTCCCTAGGGATGATTTTGAGTTGAACTGGTAGTTTGGCTCAAGCTACAAGTTCCTGGATACCTATGATGATAATTGAGAACAGAAAATATTGATAAGAAACAAATACCTGATTAGACAAATCATGGCAAATGGTCTTTCAGAATGTTATAGCAGTTCTTCCTTCACCCACAGGAGAAATGTATATATCCCATTTATGTACTTTGATATAAAATATATTAGAATCAATGCTGTTTTGCAATTCAAGTCTCCTGATTCTTAGCTCTTAGTTCCAGATCTGCTATTATCTGTGTGATTTTAAGCTGGTCACTATTCTCTTTCTAAATCTCATTTAATTCCTCAAGTTTAAACTTTTAATTACAAATTTGATCTGATAGGAGGGTGTTGCTATAATTTAGGTGAGAGATGATGAGTTGAACTAGGATAACGGTAGGGAGATGGAGATAAACCCTGAGAATCAGCATTTTAAACAATTTTCCCAGGTAATTTTGATACTTGCTGAAGCTTGATATCTTTTATAAATTTTAAAGATTTTTTAGGTATTAAAATATTCAGAATTTCATATCTTCTCATTGGAGTAAATTTTTTATCTGTATGAAACAGTCTTCTTTTCATATTTAATGCTAGTTGCTTTAAATTCCATCTTATATGAGAGTAATACTTTTGTACATGTTTTCTCTTTGTTAACATTAACTTGCTGAATCTTTTTTCATCTTGTTTTCAATTTTTCTGTGTTATTTTATTTTATGTGTATTACATCTACATGAAATATTACTAGATTTTATTCTCCCACAATCTGATTGAGAAATTTAACACACCCATATTTCTTGTGATTAATGATATGTTTGGGCTTATTCCTGACACATTCCTTTACTGTTTCATCTTCTATGTGGTCCTCTTCATTTTTTCATTCTCCTCTCCTTTCCTCTCTTTTTCTTCTTTCTATTTCTTCTCCCTCTTCTTGTTTTTTATTATATTGATCACATTTTCTTTATTGCCTTTCCTCTAGTGGTTTGGAAACTGAATATCCTATACCTAGGATTTCACTTAAATTTTAAAGAACATATTTAAAGTTACTATCTAGATATCTGGAATTATTTAGTATTACTATCAGCCTATGCTCCTACATTCCCTGCAACAAAACAAGAAATTTAGCATGTTTTCAGTTCTCTCTTCATCTTTTCATCTATCATTTTTCATGTTGATATTATGATGATTAATTTTCTGTATCAACTTGACTAGACTAAGGGATGTCCGTATAACTGGTATAATATTATTTCTGGGTATTTCTGTGAGGATATTTCTGGAAGAGATGAGCATTTGAATCATAAATGTGAGCAGGCATCATCCAATTCATTGAGGACTTGAATAGAACAAAAAAATGGAATAAGGGCAAATTTGCTTCCTGTTTGAGCCAGGATATCCATCTTCTCCTGCCCTCAGATAAGCACTTCTTGTTCTCAGGCCTTCAAACTTGAAGTAGGACTTAGACCATCAGCCCTGCTAGTTTTCAGGCATTTAGATGTGGACTGCATTGTACTCTTTGCTTTCCTGGTCCTCTATCTTATAGAGGGCAGATGATGGGGCTTTTTGTCCTCCACAATCATTTGAGACAATTCCTATGATACATTCTCTATATATTCATTATAGGTAAATATACAGTTGACCCTTGAACAATATGAGGGTTAGGGGAACCAATCCCTGACATAGTCAAAAATCCATGTATAACTTTGACTCCCCCCAAACTTAATTACTAATAGTTTATTGTTGACCAGAGGCCTTATAAATAACATAAAGACACATGTGTTGATTAATATATATTTTGCATGTTATATGTGTTCTAGTAAGCTAGAGAAAAGAAAAGTTTATTAAGAAAATCATAAGGGTGAGAAAATATATTTACTATTCATTAAGTGGAAGTGGATCATCATAAAGCTCTTCATCCTCATCATCTTTACACTGAGTAGGCTGAGGAGGAGGAGGAAGAAAAGAGACTGGTCTTGCTGTCTCAGGGGTGGCAGAGTCAGAAGAAAATCCATATACAAGTGTACTCACAAGATCAAACCAATGTTGTCCAAGAGCCAACTGTATATGCTATCAGTTCTGTTTGTCTGGAGAATCCAACTAATGTAGACATTTTCCAAGATATTTAAAGACTATTATTAATTTTATGCACCAATAATTGTTTAAATAATTGTAAAATGTACTGATTCATTTGCTTGCCACTTTTTACTTTCTATTTTTACATATTTTGAACTCATTTTCATATATTCTTATATTCATATATTTTGAATCATTTTTCATATAGTTTAAAGGAAATTGGTGATAGAATCTTATATCCAGCCAAACTAGTATTGAAGTGGGAGTGCAAAGTGTGAAAATAATATTATTTTTACAGAACCCAGTCTCTGACAATAATAAAAAAATACAACATGTGAGTAACAAAAATATAACAACTTAACTATTTGGAATTTAATAGATGCTCTTCTAATTAACCCTTGGATCAAAGAAGTAATCAAAATTTAAATTCTGAACTAATACACAATATAAAGGAGAACACTTCCTACCAGAATCTATGTTACACAGATAAGGTTAAACTCAGAGGAGACATTATGGTATTAAGTATTTTAATTATTAACAAAATAAAACTGAAAACAGAAGATGCAATTAACAGTTGAATTGGAGTTGGTAAGGGAAGACAGCAGACATGCATTTAAGTTATCATCTTCATTGCTGCTAGCACTTTTACTGTTAATTTTAACATTTAAAACTTTGAACCATTTGGAATTTATTTTGGTTCAAGATATCAGGATAGATGTAACTTCATTTCCCCTCCAAAATATCTAGCCAGCAACATTTATTGCATAATCCATATTTTCCCCTCTGATATGAAATTCTACTTTAATCATAGAATGAATTCTCAAATGAACTTTGGTCTGTTTTTGCACCAGCCATTCTGTTCTAATCATTTGGGTGTGCGTTTTGCCGTAGTTCCTGTCTGTTTTAATTACTATAGCTTTGTAATAAATTTTAACATCTGGTAGAACAGGTTCCTTATCACTCTTATTTTTTTATATTTTATCAGCTATTTGTCACACGTTTAACTTTTTAGATGAATTTAAATATTTATATTTTTTTCAAGTTTCTGAAAAGAACCAATTGAAAATTTGAACAGAATTGATTGTACAGATTAAACCAAGGGGAAATTAACATCTACTATATTGTTCTATCCCAAGAACAAGGTATTCATTCCTGTTAAAAAAATTTTGGATTTACAGTTCTGGTCCAATATGTAAAAAGCTTGGAAGTCATCACTCCCATCCTCACAACAAGAAAAAAGCTGAACAAACTGAAAATCAGCTGAACAAACTGAAAATCAACAGATCAACACCACTTCTTAGATCCAGCGGAGGATTATGATCACAAGGCAAATCAATGTCTTGAAAACTGGAGAGAAAGGAGAATACAGAGAATCACAGCTTACTGAGAGCCAAAGCTGCTAGGGCCAGGAACTTCAACTGTAATGATGAATGACTGGAGGCTGAGAGTTAAAAACTTAGTGGTAAGGGGATTCCCTACCCTTTGTGAATTTAATTCCAGAAACCCCCACTCCCCCCAAGGTTCTGTCTCACAGTGAAGACTGGAGAAAAATCCCCCTGTGCTTACAGCAAGGGGAGAAGAAAAGTAGCCACCCTGAAATAAGCCTGGAGAATTCTGTTCTCTGCCTGCTCTCAAAGGAATTTACTTTTCCAGAGTCTAATCAATGTAGGGGAAGGAAAATACCAAACTCTGGCCCCAACTAACTTTACTGTCTCACCTGAGAAGAAAAAAATACTGAGAAAGAAGCACTCGTGAAGGTCACTGCCCAAATGTACATGCCCATTAAAAAATTAAGACCTAATCATAGGACTATAGAATGCCCCCCCCATATCTTATCACTATGTCAACATATCTACTCCTGTATCATAATAGGATTAGAGCTAAAAAATCTGCAAGGCTCTGACTCTACTGAAGAAGAAATTTCTAGAGAAACCCAAAGACAACTGGGGAAACAAAAACAAGGACAGTAGAGGAAATTGAAGCCTTGGATACTTACGGGTACAGCAAAAAATAAACAAAGTATAACTCCTACTTAGATAAACATAAACCCTCACACCAAATGCCTATTTACTTCAGTTCCTATTACTCAATACATCATATCTGACTTTCAGAAAAATTTAGAAGGCATGCTAATAGGCGAGAAAAAACACAGTTTAAAAAGACAAAGCAAGCAGCAGAACTTGACTCAGATTTGGCAGAGATTTTAGAATTATCAGACCAAGTAGGAATTTAAAACAACTATGATTAATATGCTGAGGGCACTAGTGGAAGAAGTGAACAACTTGTAAGAACAGATGGGTAATGTGAACAGAGAGCTAAAAACTCAAGAAATAATAAAAAAGAAATGCTAGAAATAAAAAAAAAACCCATAGTAATAGAAATAAAGAATGCCTCTGATGGGCTTGCCAGTGGACTGGACGCAGCAGGAAGAATCAGTGAGCTTGAACATATGTCCATAGAGACTTCTGAAACTAAAAAGTGAAGAGAAACAAGAATTAAAAAAAAAAAAAAAAGAACAGAATATTCAAGAACTGTGGGTCAGTTACAAAAGGTAATATGCATAATGGTGACACCAGAAGGAGAAGGAGAAGGAAAAGAGAAAGGAGAAAAGAAATATCTGAAGTAATAATGGCTGAAAAAATCTTCACAATTAATGATAGCGAACCACAGATCCAGGAAGCTCAGAGAATACTAAGCAGGATAAATACCAAAAAATTTACATGTAGGCATTCATATTTAAACTACAGGAGGCATAAGACAAAGATAAAATCTTAAAGTCCAGAGGAAAAAAATATTTTACCTACAGAAGAACAAGGATAAAAAACACATTAGACTTCTTTTCATAAACCATGTAAGCAAGAATATAGTGTAAAGAAATATTTAAAGCCTTGAAAGAAAAAACCCACCAACTTAGAATTCTGTATTCTGCAAGAGTATGCTTCAAAAGTAAAGGAGAAATACTTTCCCAGGCAAACAAAAATTGAAAGAGTTTATCACCAGTAGACCTACCCTTTCTTGCAAGAGATGTTAAAAGAAGTTATTCAAAGAGAAAGAGGATTATATAGGTTAGAAGCTTGAATTTGCATAAAAAAGTGCTAAAGAAGGAATAAATACATGTAAAATAAAACCATTTATTTTTCTTATCCTTAATTCACCTAATAATAACTATTCATAATAATAATAATATCAACAATGTAGTGAGGGATTATAGCTTATGAACAAGTGAAATGAATGACAGCAATGTTATGAAAGGGGGGAATTAGGAATACTCGGTTATAAGATACCTGCACTACCCATGAAGTGGTGTCGTGTTATTTGAAAGTGGACTTTGATTAGTCGTAAATGCATATTGCAAACTCCAGGGCAACTACTGAAAACATTAGAAAAGAATTACAATTGACATACTAAGAGAGGAGAGAAAATAAATCAGTTCAAACCAGAGAAGGCAGACAAAGAGGGGAAGATAAGACAAAATAAAACAAAACAAAACAAAGCGAAGAAACAAAGAACAAGTAAATAGGAACAAGAAAACAGTTACAAATATGGTAGCTATTCATCTCGTTACATCAACAATCACTTTAAATGTGAGTGGTCTAAATAAATCAATTGAAAAATAGAGACTGACAGTGTGGGTCAAAACAACTCTATGTTGTCAGTAAGAAATTTATTTTAAATATTTAAAAAATTTAACATTTATATTTAGCCATTGAGATTTTTTCATTACATTCTGGTACTCATTTTTTTAACTTTTTCTAGGTTTTAGATCTTCTGTTGGTATTCTGAATATATAATAGGAGACTTGATTGCAAATAACAAAACAGCTTAAATAAACTTTCACAAAATATGTGATTTATTATTAGGCTATGAGAGGTGGACTTTGAGGATGGGAATATAGCTAGCCTCAGGAGAAAATTGGAAATAGCAACTTGATGCCCAAACTGCCCTTTCCTTTTATTTCATTTCTACTTCTCTCTGTGCATCTGCTCATTATTCTCCTTCTCTCGTGGCTCTGATTCCTCTTGTTTTCTAGTTCACAGACTAGAAAAATTGGTTGTTGACAGTGCCTGAATTTACAAATGATACCTCTCTGTCTCAGTTTCAAATTCCCAGGGATGTGACTTTGACTGGTCAAGCTTGGATCAGGTATACAACTCTGATTCAATTACCTGTGCAAAGGTGCAAGGGCACATAGCACGAAATTATGGCTGGAAGACTATTGCTTGACCTTATGGATAGTAGAGGCCATTTTTCAGAATTTGAGGGTTTGGGAAAACAATCCAATAAGGGATTCAATATAGAACAAAGTGTTTCTTTCCATGAAATTTTTGTCCTGGTTATTGTTTGTATAGGAGGGAACCTACTAAAGGGTAGATATGTACTTTATTTTCCCATCTTTTGGTAACAGTGATGCCTGAGAGTTCTCTCAATGGCTCTCAGAGACGATGACTCACCCTTTGAGGAATAGAAAGTATTCTCTCCACCCAGGGGTTGAGCCTTTGTGATTCTGGGGCAAAAGAAGTTACTAGGTACTCGTGGCCTACCCTAAACATGTCTATCTGAAGATGCATCTTTTGAAGGGTTAGACTCAACTTTCTTTTTTCTTTGAGAAAGTAAAGGAATCTCTTGTGTTTGAGGAATTGACAAGCAAAGTGATCCAAGTCCTGGGTGCGTCTGTGGGACTGGCCAATGGCGCAGTGGCCACGAGTTCCACTGTAGAGAGGACTGAGCCTGACCCTGCCTGGTACCTCTGGGAGAACTGGGACCTTGAAGGAGAATGGAGATTCTGGAAAACCAGTTGAGGGGTGCCCAGGTTGTAGAATAGTGAAATGCCTCTGAGGGGACTTGCCTCTTTTTTGGAAGAACATGGAAATTTCTGAGGAGCTGGAGGTCAGGGGCACATAAAGAACTTTTATAGGGAAGAGGAACAATGTCAGACAGGTGAGGAGGTCCATTGTTCTGTAACAGTGCTGGAAGATAGACACCATGGTTCTTACCCACTTCAGAGGGAAAGTTTGGCAGATCTCCTTTGCAGTGCAAGTGTGTGGGGTTCTGGGATAGTTCAAGAGAGACAAGGGAGCCCTAAGAATAGGATACTGGAGTTTTGGCTAATCTGTTATGTGGGAATTTGAGCTGATTCTAAAATAATTTTGAGAAATAAAGAATATCTTGGCCTTCAAAGAAGATTACACCTGTTAAGTTTGTATGGAGAAGAGGTATGGGTTTTTTGGATGTATGTTACTGTTAAATTTAGTGTCCTACCACCCCTCCATTTTCCCAGAAAATAGAGGCTTTTCACATAGTTTAGGTGCTAATCCTTTATTGTAGGATACTATCACCAGGTAGAAAGAGTGAGGTAAAGGGGGAGTGAGGCAGAGGTAAATGCAGCTTGATATATTTCCAGACCAGTCCCTGCTTCCTTGTACAAGGCACTGAAAAATGAAACTGTTGTTTGAACAAGTTTACACCCTTGGCCTTGTGGGATGTTTTCAGACAGGCTACATGGAAAAACCATGCCTTAGACTAGTCCAATGGAAGGAGAAATGGAAAGAGAATTTATTTTCTTCCAGTATAGGTCTTTCATTGGTTTGAGTTCTTCCTCTCTGAAGTTAACTCCCTTACCTGGCCACTTCGACACCTACTAGGGAAGCCAATTTCCATGTCCTGAAATGTGGTACTTACTCTGAGTTTGGGAGTGAAAGGAGGAGCCCAAGCCAGAGACTGTGGATTGCACACAGCATGACGTTCATTACCATGGCAACAGTTGTGGCTGAGGGTCTGGGAGACAGGTGATGCTGAGAGAATATGAGAAAACACACAAGGTGTATCTAATACAATGTATTAGCAGACTTCTGATTACAACTTATTAGCCAGATCTGTGTTACATGGCCACCCTAATATGAATAGGAGGTGGGAATGTGAGTATTTGTCTGGAGTTGAGCACATGGCTGACCACTCAAAAATCTAGATTAGGCTGGCAAGGATGATGGGGAAATAGATATCAGGTAAGCAACAGTAGGTGTTCCTGTTATATACAACAGGAACCAATTTTTATAAATGAAGGAAAAAAATTTTTGGAAGGATATTAGTAATTCTCAAGAAGGCTCAACAGGAAGGCTGAAAAGTCAGGTTCCTGGTTGTTTGGGAAAAAAGCAAAAGCTATAGAAATCCAGGTGACTGGAACCACATTCAAAGTCATGCCACACTCAGGAAATAGCATAGTTGTGGTGTTGTGGCTGTTGCCTTGGACACTGGATATTGTCACTGATGATGCTGCCACTGCATGCTGCCATCTCTATCAGTGGAATGAATTAGTTACTTATTTACAGATATTTCCTCAGATTCAAATTCATAGGCAGTGGTATCCAATTAGCTGCTAGGTACTCATCCTCTCCCTGGAGGGGCCAGGGAGAGAAATGATCTGGAACTTTCAGTTTCCATTGAGGTGGACAAGACCCTGGCTCCCACCAAGTCACACAATTGCAAATTCTCCACCCTTATTAAGGGATTCAGATGCTGGCCAGCTAAAGGAAATTGGCGAATTACCACCATGGTCCGTCTCTTTAGCTACCCAACCTCCACTCGCATGCTAGCTAAGACCCACACCCTTCCCACCAAAATGTTCCTGCAGAATATAATGCAATTACCTCTCAACTGACCAAAAACATACTCACTCTTGTCATCAAAGTGAAGCATCCCAAAGTCTCACCAGTTGCTGTATCCATCAACAAGTACAGGGTCTTTGACTGATGTCCTCTCCTCATCCAGGTCTGAGACAACACTGTCTCACTGGTCTGTGCCATATGAGATAATATTATAAATTTAGCTGTCACCCACACCTTATGTATGAGACGCCTCTTTTGAGTCCCTTCATATCCTCTCAGTTCCACCTGGCTCAGGTGCTCTTGGCAGTTTGCTTTGTCTTGACTGCTGTCACAGCAGTAAACCATGGGTGGGCTTAGAGTCACTTCACGTGAGTATAGACCACCAGGAAACAGTGACATATGGTATAGAACTGCAAGGGTCCTGAGCTGTGGTGAATGGGTTGGCTTATTGGTCAGATCCTGGAAAGAAAAAAAATTGGAGGACAGGGGCAGAAAGGAAAAGGAGATGTGGACGGACCCATGACAGTGGTCATAAAGCAGATGGATCTTCATGTCTCATATTAAGACCCCCAAAGAGCATCAAATACAAAGGAAGCCCTCAACCCTGAAGCCATCCATAATTCTTCTCTTTGCCTCATATCCCACTTCCAATCCATCTGGAAATCTTAATGGGTCTACCTTCAAATTATATCTAGAATCCAACCACCTCTCACACCTCCTTGCTACTACTCCGGTCTAAGCAAACTTAATTTATCCCAATAGTCTCCTAAATGGTTTTAGCCCAGATTTGCCACTCCTATTCATTTTATTCTTCAATACAATGAACAGATTGAACTTTACAATAAAGTCAGATCTTGCTATTCCTCTGTTCAAAATCCACCAGTGGCTTCCTATTTTATTCAGAGTAGAGATCAGAAGTCTCACAACTTCCTGCAAGGCCCGGAATGCTTTGGTCCCATGCCCTCCTCTCCCTTATCCCTGACTCTCCACTGAATTCCCTCTGTGCTGGCCACATGGGCCACTTTGCTGCTCCTCCAACAGGCTATCCCTCTTTGCTCCCCTGCGTCTCTGCAGTGGCTCTTTGTTCTGCCTGGACCAGTCTTCCCTAGAGTCCCTGATGGCTCACTCTCTCACCTCCTTCAAGTCTTGGCCAAATGTCACCTTTGCAATGAAGCCAAGACTGAAACTACTATTAAAAATTTTAACCCCTGCCAATACACCAGCATTCTTTATCCCTCTACCTGGTTTATTTTTTCCATAGTCGTTAACACTTTCTATATAATTTATTTATTTTTGATGTTTATTGCCCACCTCCCACACTACAGTGTAAGCTCCATGAGAGGAGTGACTTTTTCTGTTTTGACATTGCTGGATACTTGGCATTCAATACCTGGTATGTAGTAGATATTCAACAAATGTTTCTTTTATGGATGAGTGCCCTTGAGTGATGCTGGAAGCTTTCGGGCATCCATTTCTTGCTAGTGCCAGCATATTGTGTCAATCTCCTATAAATGAAGCTCAGCCACCTGCTCATAGAGAGGTCATTAGTGAGCGTGGCCTGGGTTGAGGAAGGCATAGCCCAAGAAGGCCCTTTAAAAGAGAAATGTGCATGCTGGGACTTTCTAGACTTTATTTGAAACCCAATGCAATATTACTGTAGAATCAGGGAATAGACAGTAAATGAGGACACTGAGGCCCTGGGAGGTTAAGAGATGTGCCCAAGGTCACATAGCTATTCAAATAGCAGAATATAGTGTACTTTTCCTAAATGGAGCATAGATGTGCTTCCTTTTGTTAAAGCAAGATAAAAGTGAAAACGATTTTACAAGTACATAGTTAGTGGGCCTGACATGTGGGTGTACATTTTAAAATTTCCCAAGTGCATAATATTCTTGTCTGTCTTGTTTCAAAGAAGGTTAGTCATTTCTGTCATCCTGAGTGGTATGACACCATCAGGATGGCTGTGCAGCTAAAACAACACAGAAAACACGTAGTACGGAAAAAGACTCAGTCACAACAAAGGCTGGCTTTCCTTATCAGCATGAACTCAAGAACCCACTGAGCACCCCCAAATATACATTGATGATGATGCTGTGAGTCACCGCATGACTCATAGCTCACTGACCACTACAAAACAGAAACATGAGGAATAATTTACTGCTTAGGCCAAAAGGGCTTGAAAGAACTTTCCCACCCAACCTATGAGTGATACATCAAATTAGGGATAAGGCGCCATCTCTTTCTTCTTCTTGGAGTGGATTAATTCTCCTTCTTTGTGCATCTCCCCCAGAGACGTAAGGCTAGATAAGCCTCTAGTTTTACTAATAATCTCCCAGTGAGCCGTTCTATTCCTGTACCTGCCTACTTGGGCTCATTCTGCAAAGAAATCTAACCCAGAAGAGTGCCTCAGCACACAAAAATGTACTTCATCACTCCTCAGAGCAAGATGGCTTCTTGGATCAATGTTTTACTCCTTCCCTCCCTTGACCATGACACTAAACAGACCCATAATAAACTGTCCTCCACTACACAAGTAAGAAAATTATTCTCAGGGCCAAGACATTTTGTTCTCCTAAATTGTTTCTCTCTTTTACTTGTAAGAATAGAGGAGCCAGAGACCGCAATTTGGGAGCATAGAGAAGATTAGCAGAAATATTCATGTTTCTGAAAGAATGAAGTATTTTATTCTCCAACACCTTCTCAGGGGGGCTGCTGTTTTACTCACATGCTCTGTGTGGAAGGGTCCTGAGGAGGTTGGGAGACTCTGCCTGAGGTCACAAGGCCAGTCCTTCACAGGAGCTGGGAATGCTTATTCTCTTCTGCCTGGGCTGTGCCTGACACCCACGCAGGCCGTTCTTCAGAGCCCAACAGCACCAGTCCACATAGTGAGGCCAACATAGGCCTTCTGGGAGCAGGAGGGTATCTGACACTTGGATTTTCTCTTATGCTGTCAGAAGACAGCATTTTCTCCCATGTAAAAATAGTCCCTTACATATACATGCCCCCTGCTTTTGGAGCAATGGGTGCTCCATAAAGAAATACCCCAGGGGAGAGTGTTCTTCCCTGCCACTTCTGTTCCCTCTGTACTTATAGTAAACTCTTAATGGCACCAAGGAGGCGCCTTCTGTCTGGGTCTCCAGTGCTGCTCAGGGATCACACTTCATTAGAAATGATTTATGGTGGGCAGCCGCAGGGGGCCCGTGTTTTGCCTGGTGTAGGGGCCACCTCAGCTTGTTTTCACATCCAAGATTATTTGATAATCTTGTGGATGAGAAGTAATTGGGTCAGTATTTTCCTGGAGAGAAAAGTAGACACTGAAAATTGAAAGGAAAGCTGCTGCTTTGGTGAGGTGAGCTCTGGAGCAGGGGGCCAGTGTCTCGACCATCACTGAGACTTCTTTGCCATTCCCATGGAAACTCCTTAAATAAACATCAGTTGGATTCCTACTTTGTATTAAGCTAGAATTGGAGATGCAGAAATAAATATTGCCTGAAATAGAACAAGAAGAGCCAGAGGCTAAGCAAGTCTATATCTGTTGAGAGTAGGTTGAACCAGGGAAACCAAAACAAAGTTCAAGTCCAAAGGGCAGAAGGAAGACCAAGAGTCAAGAGCTCAGGCACTCATCAAGGTTGGAGCTGAGATTTTTGAGGTTCACCTGTCTTGGCTCAGATCAATAAATAAATACATATAACCAGTGAGATAGCAAATAGTGTCTTCATTATAGTCAGCTTGATAGAACTCACTTCTTTGTTTTGGTTTTTACTTTTTAAAAATTATTAATTTATTTTTTAAAAATTGACAAACAGAACTCACTTCTAATTTGAAGCATTTATTTCATAATCATCATTTATGAAGTGATATGGTCTCATGGATTTGCTTCAAAGTAGCCCAATGGAAGAAGTAGATGGGATACAGTCTGAGGCAAGACAGGCAATGAATTAAAAATTGTTTAAGCTGGCCTTGAACTCCTGGCCTCAAGTGATCCTCCTGCCTTGACCTCCCAAAGCATGGGAAGTTACAGGCATGAGCCACTGTGCTAGGCCAAAAATTATTTAACTTGGATTATAGGTACATGAGGGTTCATTATTTTATTCTCTCTGCTCAGCCAGATACATGCCTACTAGCGCTTATTCCTTTAAGCATATCTGAGCAGTCCCAAGCATATCTGAGTCCGTATGAAAGTTTGAAAAGAACCAAACATAGTTCTGCCATGATCTGGTTGCATGATATTTGATCCTTAGCTACTCTAGGCCTCTGTGTTCACTGTAGGTGGTGATTAGGTATTTATAATTGAATACCTTGAGGACTTAAATAAAAAATAATGTGTTGTTCTAGAGAAATGTCCTAATCACCAATGATATTTGAATTTAATTTCACCTTGTTTTATCTGTAGATCAAATAAATTATGTCATAAGTATGTAAATGTGATCACTGTATTAGACATTTCAATGTTTACTTTTAGGAAACAATGGGTTAGGACAATATAATGTATATATGTGTGATCCAGAGAGAGACAGAAACAGGAATAAAAATGTAAAATGAGACTTTAAGGAGAATCTCCCAAGCAATATATAAATAGCTAGAGAGACATTGCAGAGTGACTTGGTGTAGATTCTAATGTACATAGTCTACTGAGGAGTAATTTTTAACCAACTAGACCAAATCATCCAGGAAAGGTATGAAAATGGTTAGCAGTTACTCAGGAAAATTTCCACAAACAGACAACAAAAAGATTTTAAGAGAAGACTTGTTAAATGAGTGCTGGAGCACAAAACAGCTACTTAAGGTGTTAAAAAGAGGAGAGTTGAACTTGGAAGATCTTTGCATTGAGTGATAAAGTGATAAAGCTTAAAAGATTAAGTTTGACTTCTGAAAAAAGATGGTAAATTATACACATGTTTATATTTGCTCCTTCCCCAAATCCCATAGAATGGCAATCAAGGAATTTTTTTAAAAGTCTAAACACAAAAGAAAGGAAAGATTGGAGAAGAAGACAATAGAATGAAATATTGAAAGAAGGAAAGCAGATGGGATGAGTGACATCTTAGCAGACCTAAGAAAAGGGAATCCTAAGCCAACAGTGAGGAAAGCAGAAATTTGCCTAATTCACATAGAAGAATCCCTCTGTGACTAAGTGTTTGGCAGTGCTAGATTCCTCTGGAAGTGGGACCAAGAGTGGAGATTGAATAAGGACACTTAGTTGAAAGTCTAGAAGCTACCCAGGCCCCAGATGGCCCCACACAGTCTGATGAGCCCATTGATGTCCATACATTGCTTCACATTGGAAAAAGAATATTTTTATTTGTTTATTTATTTTTTTTTGAGACAGAGTCTCACTTTGTTGCCCAGGCTAGAGTGAGTGCCGTGGCGTCAGCCTAGCTCACAGCAACCTCAAACTCCTGGGCTCAAGCAATCCTGCTGCCTCAGCCTCCCAAGTAGCTGGGACTACAGGCATGCGCCACCATGCCCGGCTAATTTTTTCTATATATATTAGTTGGCCAATTAATTTATTTCTATTTATAGTAGAGATGGGGTCTCGCTCTTGCTCAGGCTGGTCTCGAACTCCTGAGCTCAAACAATCCGCCCACCTCAGCCTCCCAGAGAGCTAGGATTACAGGCGTGAGCCACCGCGCCCGGCCTGAATATTTTTATTAATAAAAAACAATAGGCAGGGAGAACTTCAGGCTTGGTTCAGTATGAAGGTACTGGACAGAAAAGGGAGATTTAGATCATATTTGCATCCTACATTCTGAGACAGCTCTCTTCCTACATTCACATGCCAGAATTTTGGCCTTTATCTCGCAAAGAGGAGATTGGGGATTTTTTTTTTTCCTAGGGAATATGATTGGTTTAACAGGAAATATCTAGAGATATTTTGAAAATTTTCTATTTAAACAATCCAATCAGACCATAATAAAGAAAAGCTCAGAATAAACAAATCCTCCCATACACTTGGAGGTTTCTGTGCCCCTATCTTAAATATGAACATTCAACCAAGAAACATCAGATGACAGAGAAAAGTATCTACAGAGACCATATTAAGCAGGAAAAAGCAACATGGAGAAAAAAAGTGTGGAATTTTAAAAACATGTCTACAAATTATTTGACATTTATCATATCAAAAGGTGGAGTCTACCTGCTTGCTTTGGCAACACATATACTAAAAGTAGAATGAGACAGAGAAGATTAGCATAGCCCCTGTGCAAGGGTGACACACAAATTCATAAAGCGTTCCATATTTTTGGCTGAATGGAAAAACTAATACAAGCCAAATATCTGCTGTCTCCAGGAAACACATCTATTCCACAAGGACTCATTCAGACTCAAACTGAAGGGATAGAAAACAATATTACATGCAAATGGAAACCAAAAGGAAGCTGGTGTGGCCATTCTCATGTTAGATAACATAGACTTCAAATCAACCAAAGTAAAGAAAGACAAAAAAAGGTCATTATATAATGGTAAAGGGAACAATTCAACAGAAGACATAGCAATCCTAAATATTTATGCACCTAACACAGGTGCACCCAGATTCATAAAACAAACCCTACTTGATCTAAACAAAATGTTAAATAACAGCATTGTAATAGCTGGGGACTTCAAAACCCACCTGAGAGAATGAGACAAATATTCCAAACAGAAAATAAACAAAGAAACAATGGACTAAAATTGAACCCTAGAACAAATGGGCCTAACAGACATTTACAGAACATTCTACCCCCAAACTACTGAATATACATTCTTTTCATCAGCTGATGGGAAATTCTCTAAGATTGATCACATCTTAGGCCACAAAACATGTGTCAAAAAATTTGAAAAAAATAGAAATTATACCCTATATCTTCTCAGACCATAGTGGAATAAAATTAGAAATCAATTCCAACAGAAACACTCAACTTTGCACAGTCATGGAACTGAAACAACGTGCTGCTGAATGATTATTGAGTCAAGGAGGAAATTAAGATGTAAATCAAAAGATTCTTTGAACTAAATGACAAAGGACACAAAAGTTATCAAAAATCTGTGGTATTCAGTAAAAGCAGTCCTAAAAGGAAAATTCATAGCCTTAAATGCCTACATTCAAAAGACAGAAAGATTACAAATTGACAGACCAAAAGGAAGCTGGTGTGGCCAGCTTCATCAGACTTAATGAATCATCTCAAGGAATTGGGAATGGAAGAGCAAACCAATCCCAAACTCAGCAGAAGAAACGGAATAACTGTGGTTAGAGCAGAACTAAATGAAATTGATAGCAAAACAATCATAGAGATTAATGAAATAAAATGTTGGTTCTTTGAAAAGATAGACAATCTACAGGCTTCTCACTACATTAACCAGAAATAGAAAAGAGAGGACCCTAATAAGCTCAATCAGAAATGAAAAAGGAGAAATTACAATTACAAACCATGGAAATACAAAATGTCCTCTGTTAATACTCTTTGCACATAAAAATCTCTATGCACATAAACTTGAAAATGTGGAGAAAATGGAAAAATACTTGGAAACACACAATCTCCTAGGCTCAGTCAGGAAGAAATAGAACTCCTGAACAGACCAATATCAAGTAACAAAATTGAAGCAGCAATAAAAAATCTTACAACAAAAAAAGTCCCTGGACCAGATGAATCCACAGCCAAATTTTACCAGACCTACAAAGAACTGGTACCCATACTGCAGAAATTATTTCATAACATCAAGAAGGAAGGAATCCTCCCTAACTCATTCTTCAAAGCCAATATCACCTTGATACCAAAGCCAAGAAAGGACACACACAATAAAAAAAAGAAAGAAAGAAAACTACAGACCAATATCCCTTATCAATATGGATGCAAAAATTCTCAATAAAATCCTAGCAAACTGAATTCAGCTGCACATCAAAAATTAATCCACCATGACTGAGTGGGTCCCAGAGATGCAAGAATGGCATATGCAAATTTATAAATGTAATTCATGACATAAATAGAAATAAGAACAAAGACCTTATGATCCTCTCATTAGACACAGAAAAAGCATTTGCTAAAATTCAAACCCCTTTTATAATAAGAATACATAACAAAATAGGCATTGATGAGACATACTCCAAAACTATAAAAGCCATATATGATAAATCCATAGCAAACATCATACTAAAAGTGGAAAAACTGAAAGCATTCCCATTTAGAACTGGAACCAGAAAAGTTGCCCACTGTCACCACTTCTATTCAACATAGTGCTGGAAGTCCTAGCCAAAGCAATCAGGCAAGTCAAGGAAATCAAGTGTATCAAAATAGGGAAAGAAAAGGTCAAACTAGCACTCTTTACTGATGATATGATCTTATATCTAGAAAACCCCAAAGACTCTGCTAAGAGACACCTAGAATTGATGAATAAATTCAGCAAAGTCTTAGGTTACAAAATCAAAGTACACAAATCAGTAGCATTCTTATATACTAACAATAGCCAAGCTGAGAATCAAATAAAAAACTCAAATAACCCTATTAAAAAGTGGGCAAAGGACTTGAACAGAAATTTTTCTAAACAAGACAGAAGAATGGCCAACAAACATATGAAAAAATGCTCAACATCTCTAATCATCAGGGAAATGCAAATCAAAACTACAATGAGATATCACTTAACTCCAGTGAGAATGGCCCTTATCAAAAAGTCTCCAAATAACAAATACTGGCATGGATGTGGAGAGAGAGGAATACTCCTACACTGCTGGTGGGACTGCAAACTAGTTCAACCTCTGTGGAAAGCAATATGGAGATACCTTAAAGCGATACAAGTGAATCTACCATTTGACCCAACAATCCCATTACTGGGCATCTACCAAAAGATCCAATGACACTCTACAAAAAAGACACCTGCACTCGAATGTTTATAGCAGCACAATTCATAATCGCAAGGCTGTGGAAACAGCCCAAGTGCCCATCAATCCAAGAATGGATTAATAAAATGTGGTATATGTATACCATGGAGTACTATTCAGCTCTAAGAAACAACGGTGATATAGCACATCTTATATTTTCCTGGTTAGAGCTGGAACCCATACTACTAAGTGAAGTATCCCAAGAATGGAAAAACAAGCACCACATATATTCACCAGCAAACTGGTATTAACTGAGCAGCACCTAAGTGGACACATAGGTACTACAGTAATAGGGTA
>VSMD01009033.1:0-23880 GCA_008750895.1 Mirza zaza | reverse complement strand
GTTTACATGGCAAACTTTATTTGCCCTGATAAGCAACCTAATTAGGCCTTGTATCAAAGTTTCAGGTAAAGTAGCTTCCATGGCAGTTTGATTTTATAAAACCTTCTTAGCCCTTCTTTTTCCTTTAATGGAAAATAAGTTTTAAGTTTGCATTTTAGCTATAACTGGCTACAGGATCTCCAGGTAGCCTTTCAATTGCAAATACTATAAACAGTCAGTTATGTCAACATCAACAGAAAAAGTCCAGGTTTTATAGTAGCCAGAGAAGAAAAGAGAGAAATAGCTTGAGGAACATTTTAACTCTATAGGAGTAAGTGAACCATTTGAGCTCTGAATTTTCTTTGATGTAATTTGCCCTTTCCTAAGAACTTGTGCACAAGAATTGGCTTTAAGCAGCTGCAGCCCTAGAAAGCCCGCCATGCCTTTCAACCTTTCCATTTACACAAATACTTGCAAGTAGAGGCACCATAAACTAACTGGGGTGCCTAAGGGGGTCATTTTCTTTGTATTTTCTCATTTTTAAAGGATCTATTTCCCATTTTTCTTTAAAAGAAACAATGGGAGCAGGAATGGTCTTTTCACTCTGGGAGGCCAATGCAGGAGCATAGTTTGAGCTCAGGAGTTGGAGACCAGCCTGAGCAAGAGTGAGACCCCATCTCTACTAAAAATAGAAAGAAAATAGTTAGACAACTAAAAATATATATTAAAAAACTAGCTGGGCATGGTGGCTTATGCCTGTAGTCCTAGGCTCAGGCAGAAGGATTCCTTGAGCCCAGGAGTTTGAGGTTGCTGAGAGCTAGACTGACACCAGGGCACTCTAGCCCAAGGTAGAGTGAGACTCTGTCTCAGAAAAAAAAAAAAAAAAAGAGCGGCTGAACTGGAGTGTAGGATTTGTTGTTATGGATCAGAGTGTGGTGATTGTGCGTGGGGTTCCTCAATGTTTCACCACCGAGTCAGTCATACACTCTTAGGTTTCTCAGTTTCTCACTTCCAGCGTCTAGTAGCTCCAAGAGGGCGCAAAATGCTCAGTGATTACCTCTTCCATGCGTTTCCTGGAGGAGCCTTCCTTTAATTTATTTGTTTGGCAGTCCCCTATAGGGCCACTCATGCCCTGGGGATTGCCCCAGGCAACTCCCATTCAGGAGAGTGGAGTCACCCAGGAGTACCTTTTGGCTGGGAGGAATAAAATGCCTTTTCTTCTTTGGAGCTGAGGAACTCAGTCTCTCACTTATCTACAAAAAAGTACAGGTTTCCTCTTCCACAAATGTACAGAAAAGCCACCTGAGATTAATTTTAAGATGAAAAGTCAATGGAGAAGACCCTTTAGAATGTACCTTTCAAATCAAAATTAGGATCCCAAGCAACAATTCCTAGGAAGAGAAACAACTCAGAGTAAACCAGGACCATCAACTAAAAATGGGAGGTCTGGAGCTCAGGGGGACTTACCAGTTTTGCCAGAGGAGAAGCTCGGAGTCGGTGGAGCCAAAAAGGACGATGCCAGTACCTGGCGCCAAGTTCCAGTTGCTCCTTCGGGGTCCTGAGTCTTCTCTGAGTCCCATGTTGGGTGCCAGTCTTCTCAAAAGAAAAGAAGCCAAACTCTGTAAAATAATTTAATTAGGTTTATTCTGAGTCAAATTTGAGAACCATGACCCAGGGCCACTCTCAAGAAGCCTTGAGCAAGTGGACTCGCTGTGCTGGGGTTATAGTTTGATTTTATATATTTCAGGGAGACAGAGGTTACACTTGAAGTCATAAATCAATATATGGAAGGCATACATTGATATTGACCAAAAAGCCTATTGAGAAACAAGATTCACATCTTTAACTAAAGAACAAAATATCATGGTTGTCACTTGGAGTTGTTAAAAGCAAACTTGCTCCTTGGTCATTCAGGCCAGTGTTACATGGAAACTGAAATCCTCTTCTGAGACTGGAGGGGAGGTTTCAATGTTCTTTGAAACCCACATTATTTAATCATTGTAATCAAACTCCACAAAGGCTGCAAAATAGGTTAGGAGTCTAGTTTTTAAACCAGCACAGATGCAGGATTTGTACCTATTGGGAAACACTGGCTTTAACATTCTTTTCCTCTGTTTCATGCTCTTCAGGATATTATTTTTCCAAGAAGACAAACAAAACGTTGAGGGGCTTGTTTTGTTTTGCATCAACAAATGCAATACCGTAGAAGTATATATTTGGTTTTCCTTTGCCAGATGGAAGTTGGTTATATACTACAAACCCATGTATAATGGAGACATAACTAGTTCTATGTTTTTAAGGCTTATGTAGCTGGAAAAAAGGGAGTGAAAGTAGGAATTCTGCATTTATAAGATCTGAAATTTCACAATATTACCAGCACTATCATGTTAATATTCACAAGAATCATATTTTGTTAAAAGTGTTATTTCTTCCTTGATTCCCCCTCATTCATATTTTTATTTCCTTTTTTGAAGTTTACATTCATAACTCTAAACTTAATTTTATAATATATTTAGAAAGACGTTCATGAGGGTGGGCAGGAAGGTTAAAGGAGAAATGCAGTTATCTCTTCCTCTAAGAAGTTCTAGTACTCCATGCTCTTTAATGTATTCCACATTAGAAAAATGAATAAAGAAAACTCATCTAGCAAATATATTTATTAAGCTTGATGACAGTGCTTAGTGTCTGGTGTCCAGTAGGTGTTCACATCCTACTTCTGGAAAGGAAGGAGAAAAGAAGGAAGGAAAGAAGGATGACAGGAAGGACAGAAGGAAGCAAGGAAGGAATGTATATTGTATGTTTGTTTCATTTCCTTCTTACCACCAGAATGCTGGAGCTCAGTAAAACATTAGAAATAATTTCAATTAGCCTTCTCACTGAACAAATAAGGAAATTTCTGAATGTGAGAAAATCCCCAAAGGCATAGCCCTATGGTTTATTTGGGGGCCGGAAGTCTGTGGGTATCAGTCACAAAACCCACATATTTGCAATCCCTGCATAACGTTTGGAGGACCACTTTAAAGGTTTCTCAAAACCTAACTTCCATCCTGTATTTCTGGTCACTGGATAATAGAAATCTACCTTGTATCAAATAGTTTATAAAATATTGGACAGTGCATGGTAGTGGAAAAGGATATAAGCTTTGGATTTGAAGTTGAATTCAAACAGATGCCGCCATTTCCTAAAACTGAACATCACACATGTCATGGTTTATATCTTTGAATTGCAGTTTTCTCATTTATGCAATAAAGATCACAATGCCTATGTCAGAGGATTAAAGGAGCTAATGTATGTATGTATGGTAAGGGCCTCATAAAGCTATGGCATTTAGTAGGTAGTCCAATGTAATTTCTTCTCTCTCCCCTTATTTTAGAATGCTACCCTTAAAAACAATACCTAACACTTCTGTAAGTTTCCACGGGGATTTTCCAAGCATTATCTTACTTAAGTAGGGCTGCTATTACTCCCCTTTTCAGAAATGGGAGACTAAGCAACCTGCTCACATTCATAGGTAGTAGAACTGAGACCCAATCTGATTTCAAGGCAGTAAAGCGCCTCTTCTTCAGGGAGCTATTCCCATATAGAATAAAATTGCCATGGGAAAATTTAAAATACAAAAGATAACCGCGTAGGGTGAAAATCAAGTTAGTTACAAGTAAAATATTTTCAATATTCCTATAAACACATGTATAAGAGCAGAGATTGGGAACCAAGACAATAGTTCCATTCTGACTCCAGGGACAAATTTAGATAGCTGTTAATTTTTCACTATTATAACTGTTCTCACTATATTTTATATGTACTGTGATGAATGATGGATAAAGCCAGAACTCACCTACTACAAATCAATTGTGCATCTGTAGAACAAAAGGAGCTAGAAAAATATTTGGATGTCCTGGTCTCTGTTTTGTTTTCACGTATTTTGATTTTTTAAAAGACTTATACCTACTGAACCTAAGAATCTATAGAGCCCAATATCCAAAGTCCAGAAAGTCACGTTTTATTTTTTCAGTTGCTCTTTTAAAAAATATGAATAGCATAAATCAATGTGCAGTGGCATCAAAATCAACTGGACTAATGAATCAGACTAAGTCTTGAGAAAATTCTCATTTTGCCTTTCTGATAATCCTATATTCTGTAGGTTTCCTGATTTTAAGTACACTTTTAGTCTTGAAAAACTGTTACAATTTGCTATCACAATAAATTTCTCAACAGGAAATATAAGTAAATCCCCTCCTCCATGGTAGTTCTTTCTTATTTTACCCAAGGAAACCCTTATTGTCAAGTTCTATGTCATTATTTTCCACACACTTTTCTTCAGGTATACAACCACTAAATTAAAACCAAAGGCAAAACAACAGAAAAAGTTATCATTCTCAAAATTTACGGCTCTCCTCCTCCAAATCTTCTCTTTGCCTCTTTTGTAATCAGAAGTGTCAATAGCAATGATACACAATTTCACAGTGATTACCTTTTGAACAGATTTGTTATTACCCTAGACAAGAGAGAATGCTCACAGTACTTCTCACTAAATCAAATACAAAATGCCCTTCAAAAGTGTTCAGTGTATTAAAGCAATATAAAATAAAGCAACAGACAAAAATATAGTCAGATCTCCACTCACCTTCTTCTCCTGGTTGGCATAACAAGGATTCATAACTAGGAACTTCAGAATGTAGGACACAGTGCAATTCAGTTTCCACCTTGTGTCTTCTCCACTGGAAACTACAGAAAGTCAACTAACAAGACAAGACAGGTTTGAATTATCCTTCAACATCCATCCATTTTTAAGGAAGAACTGAAAGGCAAGAGAATACCAATCTGGAATATTCTATCTCCTTAACAAAGTGATTTATTGATAACTTGGGATAAAAATGAGCCAGGAACATAGGTCAGCCAACTGATAGGAGCTTGCAAGTTCAGAGGAGCTGAGAAGGATGAAATCTTCCAGAGAATTAGAAGTAGGGGTCCCTAGAAATAAAGTTCCCTCCCCAAATAATTCAAATGTATTTGAATCTCCCATATTTGGATCATAATGTATGATGACATTAAAAAACAAACAAAAAACACCCTAAACGGGTATTGCTGAAGAAGTGAGAGCAGGGATAGATTTTAAGGACAGAAGCGCTGGGTGACTTCTCATTGGGCTGTTAAGCATAAAGAAACCACACTGGGAAACAAAGGGGACACAACTGAGGAGGAGGGGCCCTCTTGTCTCCAAAGGCCATCCTGCAGCTCACTCTGCTGTGGCTGGGATGCCTCTCTGAAGGTCAGGGCTGCTTCTGGCCAGCACCCACCTGAAGCTGTGAGCCACCCCTGGCAGACCTCACACTCCATGTTGTCACGTTCTAGGGAGCTCAGGGCCTTCTTGCTCTCAATTTTAAAGGCAAGGACATGTTTGAAGGGGACTCTCTCTGGTATTTTCAAATGTGCAGGACATTCTCATTGACTCTTAAACCCTGCTGTGCAACAGATGTCAGGGCTTCTTCCTCCTGTCTGTCTGAAACTCTGCGCCCTGTGACTAACTACCAATGCCCTCCCTCTGCCACCCCCCAGCCTCCCGTCACCATCAAGTTACTCTAATTCTATGAGGTCAGCTTTGCAGATTTCACAGGTAAGTGACATCACGTTGTGTTTGCCTTTCTGAGGGGACGGATATGTTAATTAGCTTTATGTCACTATTCTACATAGTGCAGATATACAGAAACTTCACATCGTACCCCATACATGTATACATCTATGACTTGTCTATTAAAAACAATATCAGCAAAACCATAATAAATAAAATGAGATGCAGGAAGCGTGGCTAGACCACCCACATACTTGCTCTTGCTTCTTCAGCTGTTCACGTTCACTGGCACCACCAGTTTCTGCATCTGCAGCAGATCTTTCAGGCCAGCGGGGTACAGCACGTTCTTAACATATTGTTGGCAAATCTCCTAGTAAGCCCCTTCCAGTGCTGGCCCTCTTGAGAGGGAGAAATCAAGGACCTCCCATGTGGCTGCCCAGCCTGGAGAGAGGTGTCTCCTCGTTGTCTTTCCCACGGCTGCTGGTGCTGTTAGTGGACGGGGAGGCCATGTGGCCATGCTGGGGGGCTATGCTGGGATCAGGACTCATCTTCAGATTAAACCCCAAGGGTCTTGGAGATTAGTGAAAAGGGGAGGAGGAGCAGTTAAATTTCTCCTCAGTTGCATCTCAGACTGCTGGTGAGATCTCAAGCTACTGGAGAGCTTTGCCAACACCAGCCCAGAGATGGCTGCCTCCAGTGAGCAGTGAACCTCTTGTGGACAGGGCACTGGTCTTCTAGCTCCCTCAGGACACATACGGCCCCACAGACCTGAGCTGATATGCAAGCACCATATTGCTTCATTCCCTCCTTCTCCTCCCCTACCCGCGGCTGCTGAGAGAGACAATTTAGACACCACCCAGAGGCACCCACACGGAATGAGAGTTTTCCTCTTGGGGCCCTGCAGTGGACTGAGGGTTACTTGGACTGTCATCTCCCTATTCACTGGCCCTCCCTGGTGCTGCTTGCCTGGTGATTCCAGTAGAGCATGACAAATCCCAGACAGAGAGACATTGATCCAGCACCACGTGGGTGACTTGAGACCAGCACTCTTCTCCCTGGCATGGTCACAGATTAATCTATAGGGCCCAGAGGATAGGCCAGCAGGCCAGATTCTGTACACCCAGGTCTTGATCTCAATTGCCTGGGGGCACAGATGGGATATTTGTGAACCAGTCTACTGAAATGTGTGTGCCTTCAGGGGCAGATCAGAGAGCGTCCTAGCTGCAGCTTGCTCAAGGGGCAATCCTCCTCCCATGGGAGGGCCATGCTCCCAGCTCATGTGTGATCGTGGGCATCATAGTCAGGAGAGCTCTGCTGGCTTGAGGTCCTGTATGCGGGCAGAGGCCCAGGAAAAACCATGGAATAGAGGATGCTGGAAAGGAGCAAATTGCTCCAGACTGCCAAACTGCAGGTCTCAGAAAGCCCCACCTCCACACACAGACTTTTCGGCTTAGTGGGGCCATTTCCCTACTTCCCTGGCAGCTTTGCCCAGAAGCACAAAACAGACCTTTCATACCTGCTAAAAGCATCTGTGGAGCCTGAGGGCATGCTCACCCAACCCAGCCCTGCCAGCCTCACTCCCCCACCTCACTCTGCTGAGGTGGAGAATAAAAACACACTGGAAGTCTGAGAGTCCCACATACCACCTGAGGCACTAGAGTGTCTCTCCAGAGGATAGAGAGCTGGTTACAGGACACAAAAACAACATTGCAGCTTGTTCCTTCCAGCAAGCACCACCTACTGCAGGGAGGTCAATTTGCATGCCCTTTTGCGACATTTACTGACTTATCATATAAGGTGTGGTCAAATCTCACCCACAAGAACCACCTATTACCTCAGAGACTAAACTGGGCATGTCATTATCTAAATGAAAAGTCAAAGGTAAGAAGCAACAGCTGCTCCAGATGGGAAGGAATCAGTGAAAGAACTCTAGAAGTATGAAGAATCTAATTGAAAGGACACCCCCCAAAGGGGAACACCTCCTGTCTAGCAATGGATATCAACCAAATAGAGAACACTAAAATGACAGAAGAATTTCGAACATAGATTTCAAGAAAATTCAATGATATGCAAGAGAAAATGGATACCCAACACAAAGAAACCACACACGAACACAAAAAAACTTGGACTTGAAAGAAAAATTCACTAAACTATGAGGAGAAATTGAAAACATTTCTGCTTAGAACTGGAACCAGACAAGGTTGCCGTCTATCACCACTTCTATTCAACATAGTGCTGGAAGTCCTAGCCAGAGCAATCAGACAAGAAAAGTACATCAAGGATATCTAAATGGGGGCAGAAGAGGTCAAAGTATCACTCTTGCTGACAAGATGATCTTATATCTAGTACACCCCAGTGATTCTGTCATGAGACTACTGGAATTGATAAATAAACTCAGCAAAGTCTCAGGTTCAAAATTAATGGACATAAATGAGTAGCATTTCTATACACCAACAACAGTCAAACTGATAACCAAATGAAAGACTCAATATCCTTCATAATAGCAACAAAGAAAATGAAATACCTAGAAATATATTTAACTAATGAAGTGAAAGATCTCCACAGGAAGAACTATGAAAACTGAGGAAGGAAATAGCAAAGGATGTGAAGTGGTGGAAAACCATACCAAGCTCATGGAACAGTAGAATCAACATAGTTAAAATGTCTATACTACTGAAAGTGATCTACAGATTCCATGAAATCCCTATTAAAATACCAACATCATTTTCTATGGATCTAGAAAAAATAATTCTACATTTCATATGGAACCAGAGAAGACCCCATATAGCAAAAGCAATCTTAATCAAAAAGAAAAAATTGGGAGGCAAACATTTACCAGACTTCAAGCTACACTACAAGGCTATAGTAACTAAAATAGCATGGTACTGGCACAAGAACAGAGACATAGACCAATAGAACAAAACTGAGAACCAAGATATAAAACCATTGTCATATACCCATCTATCTTTGACAAAGCAAACAAAAACATACACTGGAGAAAAGAATCCTTATTCAATAAATGGTGCTGGGAAAACTGGATAGCCACATGTAGAAGACTGAAACATGATCCATACATTTCACTGCTCACAAAAATCAACTCACAGTGGATAGCAGACTTAAATCTATGGCATGAAGCTATAAGAATTCTAGAAGAAAATGTCTGAAAAACTCTTATAGACCCTGGCCTAGGGAAAGAATTTATGAAGAATGCCCCAAAGGCAATCACAGCAACAATAAAATAAATAATTGGGACTTGATCAAAGTAAAAAGTTTCTGCACAACCAAAGAAACTATCACAAGAGCAGACAATCTACAGAATGGGAGAAAATATTCTCATGCTACACATTGGATAAAGGGCTGAGTTCTATATAGACCTCAGGAACATCAACAAGAAAAAAAATCAAACAACCCCATAAAAAAATGGGCAAAGGACATGAACAGAAACTTTTCTAAAGAAGATAGATTAATGGCCAACAAACATGAAAAACTGCTCAACATCTCTAATCACCAGGCAAATGCAAATCAAAGCCACAATGAAATATCACTTAACTCCAGTGAGACTGGATTTTATCAAAAAGCCCTAAAACGATAAATGTTGGCGTGGATGTGGAGAGATAGGAACACTCATACACTGCTGGTAGGACTGTAAACTAGTACAACCTCTGTGGAAAGTAATATGGAGATACTTCAAAGAGCTAAAAGTAGAGCTACCATTTGATTTAGCAATCCCATTACTGGGCATCTACCCAAAGGAAAAAAAGACATTCTATAAAAAAAGACATTTGCACTCGAATGTTTACAGCAGCCTAATTCACAATTACAAAGATGTAGAAACAAACCAAGTGCCCATCAATACATGAGTGGATTAATAAAATGTGGTATATGTATACCATGGAGTACTATTCAGCCATAAAAAATGATGAACTACTTCTTGGATTAACCTGGATGGAGCTGGAGCTTATTTTTCTAAGTGAAGTATCACAAAAATGAAAAAAATAAGCACCACATGTACTCATCAGCAAATTGGTTTTAACTGATCAACACTTAACTGCACATACAGGAATAACATTCATCGGGTGTCGGGCACATGGGAGAGAGGAAGAGTGGATGGGTATACACATGCACAATGAGTGCTATGTGCACCCTCTGGGGGATGGACACGGTTGAAGCTCTGACTGGGGGCAGAGGGCAAGGGCAATATATGTAACCTTAACATTTGTACCCCCATAATATGCTGAAATAAAAAAATTTAAAAATACATGAGTGGATTAATAAAATGTGGTATATGTATACCACATGGTTCTAGTCAGCCACAAAAAACAATGGTGATCTCTAGTACCTCTTGTATCATCCTGAAGAGAGCTGGAGCCCATTCTACTAAGTGAAGAATCACAAGATGGAAAAACAAGCATCACATGTATTCACCATTAAACTGGTCTTAACTGATCGACATTTATGTGCACATACAGTAGTAACATTCATCAGTTGTCAGGCAGGTTAAAGGGGGAAGGAGCAGATGAGTATATTCACACCTAATGGGTGCATTGTGCACTGTGCCCTATCTGGGGGATGGACACGCTTGAAGCTCTAACTCAGGTGGGGCAAAGGCAATATATGTAACCTAAACATTTGTACCCCCATAATATGCTGAAATAAAAAATTAATTAATTAAAATCAATAAAATAAGCAGAAGCACAGCAAGACTGATAGAAATAACACAAATCAATGCGATGAACAAAACAGGGACTATCACTACAAATAACAAAACCCTTAGGAGAATGATAAACTATTACAAACAACTTTACATTCAAAAATTTGGCAATTGAGAAAAATGAACCTACCCCTTGAAAACCACAAACTCAAACAGAATAGATAATCTGAATCATTTTATTATACAACCATTAAAGACATTGGATTTATAATTTAAAATTTATTGAAAAAGAAATCTACAGGCCTAGATGGTTTTGATGGAGAATTCTACCAAATATTGGAAGAAAAATTAACGATTTTACACACTGTCTTTCAGAAAAAAAAAAAGGAAAGGAGACAAATGTGGTGAAATTCCACCCCTTTCTAAAGATTCCATCAGTTGTCCTCTCACATCCATCATCTAGCTAGGATATAAATGATAAACCATACGTAATGAGAGGCACTTTTAGCCAAAATTACACAATTACAATATGAGTTTTCCTTAAAACTTGTAGATGTCATCTGGCCCCAAAGATTTATCCTCATGTAAAATTTACCATTTAAGTATGGATTACCTTGTTTAGCCAAACTATTTCAAGTGGGACCTTCATCCAAAATAATTCCTAAAGCTTTAACAATAATTTTTCCATGTTATAGATTTGTTAATTGTTCAGCTATTAATAAAGAAGAAAACAGGAACAAGACAGGGATGTCCACTCTCACCACTTCCATGCAACATAGTACTGGATGTCCTAGCCAGAGCAATTAGGCAAGAGTAAGAAATAAAGGGCATCCAAATTGGACAGGAAGAAGGTAAATTGTCCCCTGTTTGCAGATGACATGATCATATATATAGAAAACCCTAAAGACTCAACCAAAAAACCTGTTAAATCTAATAAAGACATTCAATAAGTTGTATAATGCAAAATCAGCATAAAAAACCCAGTAGTGTCTCTATACACTAACAACAAATTAAAAAAGAAATGAAGAAAACAGTCCCATTTATAATAGCATGAAATAGAATAAAGTATTAGAAATAAAATTTATCCAAGGAGATAAAAGACTTGCACACTGAAACTATAAACATTGATGAAAGAAATTTAAGAAGAGTCAAAGAGTCCTGTGTTCATGGACTGGAAGAATTAATATTGTTAAAATGTCCACACTACCCAAATGATCTATAGATTCAGTGCAATTTCTATTAAAATTCCAATGGCATTTTCCACAGAAATAGAATTAAAAAATCTTAAAATTAGTATGAAACCATACAAAAACAAACAAAAAACCAAATAGCCAAAGCAATTTTGAGCAAAAAGAACAAAGCTGGAGGCATCACACTACCTGATTTCAAAATATACTACAAAGCTGTAGTAAGCAAACCAGCATGATATTGGCATAAAAACAGACGCCTAGACAAAACAGAATAGAGATCTTGGAAATAAACTCACACATTTACAGTCAATTGATTTTTCAACAAAGGTGCCAAGAATATGCAAGAGGGAAAGATAATCTCTTCAATAAATGGTGTTGAATAAACTGAATTCAGAAACACATGCAGAAAAATATTAATATTAGTCCCTTATCTCACACAATATACACAAATCAGTTCAAAAAGGGTTAAAAACTTAAAATGTAAGACCTGGTACTACAAAACTACTAAAAGAAAACATAGGGAAAAGCTCCCTGATATTGGTCTGGGCAATGATTTTTTAGATATGATCCCAAAAGCAAAGGCAATAAAAGCAGAAATAGACTAACAGGATAACACCAAACTAAAAAACTGCAAAACAAAGGAAACAATCAACAGAGTAAAAAGACAACCTATGGAATGGGAAAAAAAAATATTTGCAAACCACGTATCTCATAAGGGATCAATATTCAAAATACATAAGGAATTCAAACAACTGAAAAGCAGAAAATAAATAACCTAATTAAACAGGCAAAGGGCCTGATTAGACATTTCTAAAAAAAAGAAGATGCACAAATGACCAGGGAGTACATGAAGAAGTGTTCAATATCACTAATCATTAGAGAGATGCAAATTAAAACTACAATGAGATAGCTATGAATACTGTATTTTCAATCTACTTTAGATGGAAAAAAAATCCACACAAAAGTAGACCCGAAGTTCAAAACAGTGTTGTTCAAAGGTCAACGTATCTACAACCTGCCAGTGGCACGTTAAGCCCTTTAAATATGCAGGAACTATTTAATAAATCAGAACATCTTTGCCTTTTTCCTTAAGTGAATAGTAGAGGTATATGTGTGAGGAGAGGATATTACCATGAAGCTAATTGTACTACTATTTATTTCCAGTATTAAAAACTGAAATGTTGCCTTTGTTGGAATGAGAAACTATACAATTGATATTGTTTATTGATGAAATCAACAAAAAAACGAAAACATAATCATTCAGACATTTTATCTTTCTGTGCTTCCCTCATTTTCCCATGTGTTTGTATTTAGTTTCATTTCTACTCTGTAAATCTCAGAAATTCATTCTGAAAATGGATTTGAATTCTGTTTTGATAGATAAGCCACAAAGCACATAACTAAGTTGATTTAATGTGCCATGAGTAGATGCCACTTTTCTTTTTAAATCACAGCAGAATTCATACAATATTTAAATGAAATAGGTCTGTGCTTTATAGTTGAAAGAAGTGTATCAACAAACGTTTTGGCATTCTGTTGTTCAAATTTTCCAAAATGTGAAATGTTTATGTTTTGCTTTTAGATTCTTTATTCAATTTTTATTTAACAAACACTAAATTTTGTGCTGTGTGAAATCTTAAATTCATATGCAGTTTCAATAACTTATATACACAGACTGCCTTTTTTCTCTAAGGGTAAAAATGGTTTTATTTTTCAGCACATTCACACAATCCGTAAATACACACATTAAAGGCAAGGAACTGAAAGTCTTCTTTGCTTTAACACCCACAGTTAGCCTGCACCTCTGGGGTGCTTTTGTTACTACACTGTCATTCACACATCCCATAGAGGATTTGCATTCTATTTCTATATATCTGCTTTATATAAATACACTTCAACCAGCAACAATAAATATATGGCACCACCATTAAATGTTCTGCAAAGACAGGAAATTCTATATTCTCTTCAAAGAAAAGAAGAGTATAGAATTCTGCACAATTCACACACATGTTGTTACATAAGGATGAATAAAACCTCCTCATAGCAATAGAGAGCCACTTGGATTTGTAAAATCATATTGACCATTCTGACCCAGCCAACTTAACACAAGACTATTCTAAGGCCAAAATAAAAATTTTTTTTTAAACTTTAACATCCAATTATTATTATTTATGTGTTTGTGTGTATGTGTATTTATGTTAGAATATTTATTTTTCCATCCCTCATTTTGTTCCTGTGAATCATGGGTGAGGGAGAAGTCAGGGGTGGCTATTATTGCTTGGTCATAAAAATAGTGTTTTGGCATTCCGACTGAATTACATTAAATATTTAAAAGAAATAATTAGAATTTGTGCTGAGACCCAGACTGGAGAAATCCATCGTTTGCATACTGAGAATTTTGGCTGTTGGATAAGTAGAATTAAGGACATAAGAGTGCAGAAGGAATTTTCTAATGGAGTAAAATGGTAATTGCTTAGTATAAGGCATATGTTATTGCTAAGGCAATACAGAGAACTGCTAACTATACTTTAAACCTGAAATTTTATACAGAGGATTCTTATCCAATAGTAACTCCCATAATGATGAAATATGGCTAATGGAACTAAATAATTAAATTTTTAATTTTATTTATTTTTTTGTTAATTTAAAATGTATGTAGACACATCAGGCTACTGGTTTATGTGTCTACATACATTTTAATTTAAGTGTATTAGACAGAATAGTTCTAAAATAAAATCTGTAGCTTCAAGATTCAATCCATCATTTGGGCTAAGACAGGTGAAGGAAAGGTCAAAGGCTCAGTGGGAAAAGAGAACATAGCATATTTAGGTCACCAAAGAAAGTCCAGTCTGATTACAGCAGAGAGCAAAAGGAGATTGTCCAGGGTCTAGTCAGTTTAAGGCATGTGACTAAGTTATGACCACTGGAATGTGAGCTTAGCCCAGATGATTCTCCAGTTCTCTCTCTACTTTCTCCTCAGTAACCATTGAGGTCACTTGTAGAAGACAGTCAAATCATACGACAGAAAGAGACTGGATCCCACAGTCTCTCTTGCAGCAGAGCTGCTCAGTAAAGATGCCTATCCTGCCTCAGATCTAAGATGTGAGCAACAAATAAATATTTACTGCATTAAGCGACTGGGATTTGAAAATGGTTTGTTATAGCAGCACACGCTATTTGCCTTGATTAATATACCAGGTCTCGGTAATATATCACTTTTTCTTTTTCCCATCTCCATCATACACTTGAGAGGTGATCTCAGCTTGCACTTCCTCCATCCTAGGGCCGTGGTGAAAAGAATCCATCATGATTCTTTTCCATCCCAACCTGATTATATTCACCATCATTCTAATTAATATCATTCCCATTTTAAGGTTCTATGCCATAAGTTAATCAAAGGAAGAGTCCTGAGATTAATATATATTTCAACTGGTAAGTCTGAATCTAAAGCTTTGCTTAAAGGACTAATATGCCATTGGTTTTATGCTTATCCAACATTAATCATCATGAATTATAACTTGAGATCAATTTTTTTATCCCTTTGAAACTAGATTACATATGTATCTTGCATTCCAGCCAGATGGATTTCAAGCCTTTCAAGTATACTGTAAATAATTTAAATGGTTTCTTAAATCTAAACGTTCACAAATAGCGTATAAATTAATACATTATTTGGGAGAATCTTGAGGGGATAGTCGCTCCAAAAATGAAAATCTCTAGGGCAAACTATGTTTAAGAGATTTTATTCCTTGGTGATATTTATTTTAAAATTTAAATTTCTCCTGTGATTTAACTTTTCAGTAATCTAATTAGTATGAGCATGTGTAAGAATGGAAACCAGAAGTTACCTGACATGTCCAAGGTCTGTGGCTCAGGAAATGCAGATGCAGGACACAGGTGTTCTTATCTTGAGCATGTCTTTTGCCCACATCTTTCACTACCACTAAAAATAGTTCTTTAAAAAACTGCATATGTGTACACCTGTTATGCAACACCCTCAGGAAAGTCACTTATATATAGCCCAAGAATTCTGCCCTGTCATGTAATGTTTGCTTGAATGTTTTCCTTGTATCTTTAAAATGGGAACACATGAACCTATATAAGGGGATTGTTTTTTGGGTACATATTGGTTATTATTTACAAAGTACTCAGAACAGTCCTTGGTATAAAATAAAAATAATTTATTTGTTAAATTAAATGAAAACTGCCTGGCAAATAGTAGGCTAGAAGTAATTTTAGAGCCTTTTAGCTTATCCCCTACTATTATCCTGCATAAAGTTAAGCTGGCTGTATTAGTTTTGCCAGGGCTGCTGTCACAAAGTACCACAAATTGTGTGCCCAAATAATAGTAATGTATTGTAGAGTTCTAGAGACTAGCAGTCTGATATCAAGGTGTTGGCGGAGCCCTGTTCTCTCTCCTGGGTTCTGTTAGTTCCTTGGCTTGTGGCAGCACAACTCTCATTTTCACATGGTATTCTCCCAGTGTATGTGTCTGTTTCTGTACCCAAATTTCTCCCCTTTTTTAAAGGACAACAGTCATATTGCATTAGGGCCTACCCTAATGGCCTCATTCAAACTTGATTACTTCGGTGAAAAGATGCTATCTCTAAGTAAGGTTCCATTCTGAGGTACTGAGGGTTAAGACTCTGACATATTTTGGGGGCAGGGAGGGGGTGTGCAGTACACAATTCAACCCATAACACTGACTCTCCTAAACAATCTGTTCACCTGGTGACAGGAGTGAACCTGCTATGACCTAACATTCCATAGATGGCCAAGGTTCATTAATGAAATGCTCAGAGGCAGCACATCCATCTACCCATCATTTATTGCAATAGTCCCCACCATTCTTTATTCCTTTTCCAAGCTTTACTTTTTTCCTGAACATTTACTATCTAGCATGACATTTCTTTTGCTACTTTCCTTGTTGATGTCTATCATGATAATAGGATGAAAGAGTCACAAGCGTGGGGATTTCTATTTGTTGCTTGCTGTGTTTTCTACCATGTGGAACAGCACAGCCCACATAGAAGGCACTCTGTAGATATTAATGGAGTGATTAAATGAATCTATATGAAATTAAGCATAAGTGAATAAAGACTATTAACTAATGGAAAAAATGGACAAAAGGCTTCTATTTTGCTTCACTTCAGGTCTTAGATTTCTTAATAGATCAACTCTCCCTTTTCCCTTCCTTTGAACACTGTAAAACAAATCAATAAAGAAAAGAAAAATTAAGAAGAGCTACACTGCAGTGGTCTCCTAGTGGTCCATTCACTCTTCTGTAAAAGAGGAATACAGTTTTTCAGCTTTATTGAGATATAATTGACAAATAAAACTTGTACATATTCAAAGTGTGCAATGTGATGTTTTGGCACCCATATACACTGTGAAATGGTTACCACAATCAAGCTAATTAATATATCCATCATTTCACATCTTTACTTCATTTATTTGTGGTGAGAAGACTTGAGATCTGTTCTCTTGGTGTATTTCAAGTATACAATACATTATTATTAACTACAGTCATCATGCTGTACATTAGGTCCCTAAAACTTATTCATCTTATAACTGCAATCTTGTACCCTTTGACCAACATCTCTCCATTTTCCCCACACCCTGAACACCCAGTAACTAGCATTCTACTGTTTGCTTGTGTATTAGATTTTTTTAGATTTCTTATATAAATGAGATTATGCAGTATTTGTCTTTCTATGTCTAACTTATTTCACTTAGCATAATGTCCTCTGGGTTTGTTTTAAATATTTTATTAATACAATAACTTATGTTGCATCCGAAAGGACAAAGTAGCAAGGATCAGTATAGACCACTAAACTGGATAAATCAGACGCCAAGTTAGTTTTTGTTTGTTTGTTCTAAAGTATTCTGGTTTGGCTTCTCTATATTGATCAAATCAACTTGATAATTCACAGACTGATCTAGTGTTATAAGCAGACAATGTTCTATCATTCAGCTCTGGCAATAGGGTGATTAGAGACCCGAAGGAACCTCTTGAAAAACAAACAAAAAAAGTATATCCTGCATAAAACATACATTTTTTATAACACTGCTGGGCTTAAAAATAGTTGAGGAAAATCTCCAAGGAGCCTACACAAAAATAAAAGCACAAACCTTGAGCTAAAACCTTCACTATGAGCTATGAATGCAAACTTAAGATAGGGTAGCTTGAGAGTAAATGCCAATCTCAGCATCAACGTCTGGAGATTTAGCTTTACTTTAGCAGCATAGAAGGGGAGCTGAACCTGAGATTCCTGGATTGTGCCTGAGACCCTGGAAAGGGCTGAGTGGTCCCAGGTCTGCAATACCTCCAAGATCCTTGTGGAAACACATGAGCCTTCTCTTACGTGGAATATACATACCCTTAATTTAGGCTCCAAGGTTTTCCTCAGAATAAAATAAAATCAATTATAAGGTAAAAACAATCACTACATTTATAAGAAAACTCACCACCATAAATGAGAATCAGAAGAAAAAAAAGAAAACAGCCAATAGATTTAGACAACCAAAGGAATCAGATACTGGATTCTCAGATTTAGAATACAAAATATATATGGGACATTTTAAGGAATAAAGGGTTGCATCACAAAAATGCAAACAATGAGACACAATTAAAACTGACTGAGGATATCTGGAAAAGAAAATAAAATCTTTATAAATTAAAAAAAAATGGTTGAAAGTAAAGCAAACTGTAGATGGGTTAAATATAATATTAGATGCCACTAAAGAAAATTAGTGAACTAGAACTGGAAGATGTATTTGATAACACTATAAACATGCAGCACAAAGAGATTGAAAGTAGAACATATAAGAGATCAAGTGACATAAAAGATAGAATGTGAGAATCTAAGTTAAACAGACTACCCAGGGGAGAAAATGGAGAGAATAGAGGAAAGGCAATATTTGAAGCACCAATGATTTTTAATCTCTCTGAAGTAATGGAAAATATGAACCCACAATATTAAGTACAGCATCCAACAAGAGATATAAATTAAAAGAAATCCAAAACTAGACACTTAGTAGTGAATCTGCAGAATACCCAGCAGAAAGATCATAAAAGCAGAGAGAAAAGATCACCTACGAAGAACAGAATGACAGCACATAGCAATAAAAGAAGTCGGAAAACAATGAGATAATATTTTCAATAGGCTGAGAACGAATACCTGTCATCACAGCATGCCATACTTTGAAAAGCTAGATTTTTACAATGCTAATGAGATCAACACTAACAAAGAGACTTTATTACCAAAGTTTAACACAAAAGAAACTTCTAAAAAATGTATTATTGAAAACAAGGAAAATGAACCCAGAATAATAGTCCAGGATGGAAAAAAAGATAAGGAACAAAGGAACTAAAAAAATGTAGATAAATCTAAACAAATGTTTTCTACAGAAAATAAAAGAATAATAATTTTAAGAACAATTGTAGTATATGTTACTTTTTACAAGCATCCCAGATAATTCTTTTTATTGGGTGTATTTAAGAAACAATGATGTAATTTAAAAAGTTTTATATAGCACATAGAGGTTAAAAATGGTAAAAGAAAACATTATTAAGAAAGTCATAAGGAATAGAAAATACATTTACGGTACAGCACTGTATTTACTGATACTGTAAATTTACATCATCTGCTTACGGGATGAATCATCTGTCTGAAATGGCAGGCAGCCATAGCTACAGACCTCAATCTATGGTACACACCAAGAAATTCAACTTTTTCTTGTAATGTCATGACTTTTCTCTGCTTCTTGGGGGCACTTCCAGCATCACTAGTGGCACTTCATATGGCTTCCATGGTGTTATTTAAGGTTTAGGATATTGCACTAAACACAATAAGAAATACAGGAGAACTGCAAGAGATCACTTTTTATCATAATAGGCAATTTACTGGAGAGATGAACTGTTCACACAGGAATCATTAGTGTAGCATGGCGTTTTAATCAGATACTCACAACACTTGACCTCACCATAATACCCAGAGGAAGAGACTACCAAATCATTACAGTAATACAGTATATAGTTAATTTTATGTAGTTATGACTTAATACTGCATCTTTATATTTATTTACATTTCTCTTGAGTGCAAATAATGTCATGTACAGTCTGTGTTTGTGTGCCTAAGTTTTGATAAATTTTAACTTTTTAATAATATATTTGTGTATATTTATGGTAGTAAATGATAAAATACACTAGCATTTACATATATTTTACACATCATGGTAAATCTTTGTCTTCATTTTTTTGATATTTCTAGGCTATGTGGTTCATCTGCAAGTTTTTTCAAATCTTCACAAATCTCTAAAAAAAATTTCCAATATAGTTACTGAAAAAAAATCCACATATAAATAGATCTACACAGTTCAAATCTGTGCTGCACATGCAATTTTGTAGTCACCACTTTATTGGAATCCATTTATTGCTACAAAAATAAAATCAATAAAACAATAAATTAATAATCCCCACAGTATTATTAATAAGTTTCTTCCTCAGAAGAACACTTTTGTTATTTCTGTGGAATAATAGTTTTTGGTTATTTACCATTTGTAGAGCATGTAGTCAAATCACTATTCTAAGAGTTTTCAAGATTCTATTGTGTCCAATCACCATTCCAAGCCTTTCCAAGATTCTATCTTATTTCACGCTTTGCATCCTCTCTCTGTTCTGAGCACACATTCTATGCTAATACTTTACTCATGGACTGGAATGTGTTTCTCTCCAATCCTCCTATGTCTCTGCTCTATCCATTCTAGGAGATGCTTTCCAAATATTAATATCACCTCCTTCAGGAAATTGCCCCTTACCTACAATCTTACTGTCTCAAGTAGAAATAACCTCACTTACCTCAGATGTATGTGGCATGGCTTTGCACGAGCCTTTCTTTTGGTATTTAGCACATTCTCTCTTGTGGTATGCCTTCATGTCTTATATCTCTAATGTATTGTAAACTCTTTCAAAACACTTCTCTGTCTAAAAGTCAACTTTAAAAATAGAGTTTAGCATAGGACTTTACATATCGTAGTGTTTCAGCAGATATTTATAGAATCAATGTTGAATTGAATAAGTGAATGATTACAAATTGACAACATCTCTGAAACAAGTAGCACTTCAGAAACAATTTGGGAGGATTCAATCAGTTGCAAACTATATAGATTATGTGTATATATTCATAATTATTCACATGTATATTTAATTAACAAAATTCCAACTTTATAAGCAACCAGAGACCATTAGCAATTTATATAATTTATCATAAATTATATATTAATCTCATATTTGGCAAGATCAGAGCCTAATATATATATTATATATATATATAATATATATATATAAATTTTCCTGGCTTCTTAATGGTTTGAAAATCATCTGCTCTAAAAGCATTTAAAATGAGCCATTGTATCCATAAAGCCTGAAAATAGAATATTGTAATCTACTTAGGAAACCATTCCTTCAAACATGTCCATCCATCTACAGAGTCACATATCTGAGAAATAAGGTATTACCTCTCATCTGCACCAAAAATGACACTATTGATAGTGAAGGAAAGAAAGCACTATTAATTGTACTATTCTTTTTTTCTGTGTTAATATCTCTCAAGGCTACTGTAGTGGTTAAAGAAGACACTTGGTAAAATAATAATATAGAGACACATATGATTGGCAGGATCCCCAGTACTTCCAACAGTGCCCTTTTCACAGATTTTTAACAATAAATGTTTATGCGAAATGATAGTGCCTGAATAGACTATTCTAGCTCAAGAGGCACCCTGCATGTCCTTTTCGGCTGGCTATAATTCAGAGAAATACATATTGGCCATGAGTTACATTCTCCAGAAAGGCAAAATGACTGTATTGTTACAGAAGTATCAATTAGCCTAGGTGGTAGATGAAGAAATCTGCAAGTAAGCAGTATCACTGACAAAGAAAATTAAGAATATTTCAACAGTAAGAATACACACACACACACACACACACGGAATTTATTTCTGAATTGTTGACATGATTCTATACTTTTTCTATCCTGCTTCTCACAACAATCAATTTAAAATGGCTCTAGCTTTATAAGATTGTTAATAAAGGACGCCATTATTAATTTCCTTTAAAAAGATATTACTCTGATGTACAGCAAAACATGACAATTCAGAACAGTTCAGATATTTTTGTACTTTAGAAGAAAGAAAAACAAAATAAAAATGCTCAGCATTACTAATCATCAGGGAAATGCAAATTAAAACCACAATGAGATATCACCTTATACCAGTTAGAATGGCTTTTATTAAAAAGTCCAAAAATGATGGATGCTGGCATGGATACAGAGAGAAAGGAACACTTAGACACTGTTGGCGGGACTGCAAATTAGTACAACCTCTATGGAAAACAGTGTGGAGATTCCCCAAAGAAATCAAAGAAAGAGTAGAACTACAATTCAATCTAGCAATCCCACTACTAGGTATTTATTTACCCAAAGGAAGAGAAGTCATTTTATCAAAAAGACATCTGCACTTGAATGTTTACTACAGCACAATTTACAATTGCAAAGATGTGGAATCAACCCAAATGCTCATCAATTCATGAGTGGATTAACAAAATGTGGTATATGTATACCATGGCTGAGTTCTACTCAGCCATAAGGAAGGATGAAGATGAATTAAGGCCTTTTGCAACAATTTGGATGGAACTGGAGACCATAATCCTAAGTGAAATATCTAAAGAATGGAAAAACAATCACCACATGCACTCACTATTAAACTGTAACTAACCAATGAGCACACATGTGCACAGAGGCAAGTAAAACACAATGGAAATCAAGCAGGAGGAAGGGGGCTGGAAGGAATAAGTGAAAACCTACCTAACGTGTACAATAAACACTATCTGGGTGATGGGCACACTTATAATGCTTACTCAAGCATAACAAAATCAATACATGTAACCAAAAACATTTGTACCCCCATAATATTTTTAAATTAAATAAATATTTTTTAAAAAATGACTGGGTTTCTGATTAGATAAAACAATTATATAAATTATTCTAAAAATTTTTTAGAATATAGCTGAAATTTTGCACATTAAGTTTAATTGAATAGAAAAAGAAATTAACCTTGGAAAAAGAATTTAGGTCTCCTGATACCGTGGTTATTCTTACTACTTTATTAACTCTGGTTTTTCTTCTTTTCCCTTCTCTCCTTCCTATCTCTATTTTTTAATGCCATGTTACTTTGAAAACTGTGAGCAAAATCTTGAATTCCTATGACGTAGTTTGCTGAGTCTCAGCACTCTTTGATTCATCAAAAGGCACCTACAACTTTTCAGGGAACAGAGTGTGACACTGAGTCACCACCTTTCCATCCTGCTGGAGAGCTCTTTAAGTAACCATCTTCTCATAAAGAATTCCGAGGCAATGTTTTCAAATACAGAGAAGAAAACAGTAGTTGTTTATGCTTCTGTTTTGGCTGACATTACTCTTCCTCTGTATTCTGAAGTGCGTGGACATAAACATTTTTAGCCTCAGGTACGAATTTAGATTTCCATTTTACTTTGGACATGAAAATATAGTCCATGCTGTCTGCCATTCTGCTTATATGATTTCTCTAAAACTTGTGTTTTTCTGAAATGTAATATAGAAACAGAAAACACTTCCAAAGGGTTTCTTTTCATCTTTTCAATAGTATATGTATTTTTAGATTAGGAATATGTACAAAACCTAAGAAACATTTATTGCCAGACAAATTCAATAGTGTGGATAATCTAAACATTTACTCATGGTCATCTTCAATTTGTCTATTCTCAGTGGATATCAAAATTGAAAGCTTACTCTGATACGAAGCCCTGACAAAGTTGGTTTTATGTTTTTCATCTTGAAGCTATCAGTGACTCACCACTCCTAATTACTTTTCTTTCAAAATATTTATGCTGTGTTTCTTGTGTCTCATAACCAGTATTTATATGCTTTGAATTCACTTTTTAAGCACGTGGTCAAAGCAGCAACATGAAACCCAAGATTGTACATTTTTGCTCTTTTCTAATATCATTGCTATATCAGACATGTTTTCAATAAACCATGTTTTGTTTAATATCTTGCCCTGCAACAAAGAGTGTAATTTCCTTATACAAATGGGCCTGTCTAAAGGGACTGGAGTGAAAGGGCTTATTATGCTACAAATGATAAGCTGCAGGATGTTATCAAGAACAGTCTCTCCCTCCTTTCTAATATCACAGAAATGCTTCTGCCTGGGAATCTTGCAAATGAGTAAACTTTATTGCATCATCTTCCAAGGTAATTTTCAGGTAAATATGCCAGGGAAAAAGACCTCATTTGTGGAAAAGAACGGCAAATCCTTGCCATCAGTAGGTTAAAATTTGCTCATGCTATTCTCTTCACTTGTAGTTACCTCCCTCAATCTTTTTTTCAAGCTTGAGTTACCTCTTCTTCCCTAAAAGTTCTCATCCCTGGCTGCACATTGGAATCATCTGGAGAC
>VSMD01009031.1:0-75396 GCA_008750895.1 Mirza zaza | reverse complement strand
AGAGTCAATTCATAATCCTAGCACTCTGGGAGGCCAAGCCAGGTGGATCCTTTGAGCTCAGGAGTTCAAGACCAACCAGAGCAAGAGCGAGACCCTGTCTCTACTAAAAATAGAAAGAAATTGCTTGGATAGCTAAAAATATATAGAAAAAATTAGCCAGGCATGGTGGCATATGCCTGTAGTCCCAGCTACTCGGGAGGCTGAGGCAGGAGGATCACTTGAGCCCAAGAGTTGGAGGTTCCTGTGAGCTAGGCTGATGCCACAGCACTCTAGCCCGGGCAACAGAGTGAGACTATGTCTCAAAAAAAAGTCAATTCACCAAGAGGACATAACAATTCTAAATATTTTTGCTCTTTGAGCTTCAAAATATATGAAGCAAAAATTATTAGAAGTGCAAGGAGAAACATACAAATCCAGAATTTCAGTCAGAGATTTCAATAGTCCTCTTTCAATAATTAATAAAACAAGTAGGCAGAAAATCAGTTAAAAATATAAAATATTTTTATAATACTATCAATCAACTTGACCTGATCAACATTTATAGAACATTCCACCCAACAACCATACAACACACATTCTTTTCAAGCGTGGATAGGATGTTTTCTAAGACAAACCATCTTCTGGGCCATAAAACAAGTCACAATAAATTTAACAGAATTCAAGTCATACATGTGTATTTTCTGATATGAGAGAATTAAATTAGAAACTAAAAACAGCACAATCTCTGGGACTCCTCTAATACTTATAAACCAAACAACCCATGGATCAAAAAAGAAATCAAAAGGGAAATCAGGATGTATTCTGAAATGAAAGAATACAAAACCACACATATCAAATTCATGGGATGATGCTAAAACAGTACTTAAGGGAAAATTTATAACATGACTGCCTACAGATCTCAAATCAATGAACTCAGCTTCCACATTAAGAAAATGCAGAATAAAAGCAAGTTGGAGTCAAATTAAGTAGGAGAAAGGAAATAATAAACATCGGAGCAGAAGCCAATGAAACAGAACATAGGAAAATGACAGAGAACATCAAAGAAACTGAAATATGGTTCATTGAGATTTAAAAAATTGATAAACTTCTAGCTAAACTGTTCGGGGAAAAACTGAAAAGACACAAATTACCAATAAGAGAAATAAGATAGGTGACATCAATACAGATTCTATGGCCATGTAGAAAATAACACGGGACTGTTATTACAACCTTATGCCAATGAATCGATAATATAGGTGAGATGGGCAAATTCCTTGAAAGACACAACCTAAGAAAGTTTACTGAAGAAGAAATAGATAACCTGAATAGCCATATAACTATAAAAGAAATGAAATATACAGTTAAAAATTTGCCTCTAAAGAAAACTCCAGGTTCAAATTGTAGCAAACATTTAAGGAAAAAATAATAACAATTTTACATGAACTCTTTTTTTTTTTTTTTTTTTTGAGACAGAGTCTCACTCTGTTGCCCAGGCTAGAGTGAGTGCCGTGGCGTCAGCCTAGCTCACAGCAACCTCAGACTCCTGGGCTCAAGCAATCCTCCTGCCTCAGCCTCCTGAGTAGCTGGGACTACAGGCATGCGCCACCATGCCTGGCTCATTTTTTCTATATATATTAATTGGCCGATTAATTTCTTTCTATTTATTGTAGAGACGGGGGTCTTGCTCTTGGTCAGGCTGGTCTCGAACTCCTGACCTCGAGCAATCCGCCCACCTCGGCCTCCCAGGGTGCCAGGATTACAGGTGTGAGCCACCATACCTGGCCTTTATATGAACTCTTAAAAAAATCTGAAAAGGAGAGAATACTTTCCAAGTGATTCTATTAGATCGAGCTCATCCTGAAACAAAAAAAAGACAAAGCAAGTACAAGAAGAAAAAAAACCTGGAAATCAATAACCCTCATGAATAAAGACGTAAAAATTCAAAACAAAATTTTAGCAAGCAGAATATAATATACAAAAAGGATAATACCTCATGACCTAGTGGGATTTATCTCAGGAATGCAAGGTTGGCTTAACGTGTTGTTAGGTAGGGATAAGGAGGCAGAGGGGAAGATGGACTAGGAGATGCTTTGTCTATAATAGGAGGAATGAATTGACCAGAGGGGCCTTCTAAGAAGGAATAGATGCCATCAAGAAATCTCCAAAGACTGACCAGATGTTTGGTCTATGATAGGGGGTCCCCAACCACTGACCAACCAGAAAGAGGTAAAAAAAAAAAAAACAAAAAAACCACAAAGTAGAGATATGAACAAGGCCACAAAAGAGGGTCTCTAGAGCATGCGTCTAAGCAAGGTGACAGTATGCTCAAGTGTCCTATCCTCATTAACATAGTAAACTTCACACCCACCAGTGCCATGACAGTTTACAAACGCCATGGCAACCCCTGGAAATTGCCTTACAAGGTTAAAATGGGGAGAATTTCCAGTTCTGGGAATTTGCCACCCCTTTCCAAGAAAAACCATGAATATTGCAGCCGCTACTTAACATAACATCAAGGAATGAGCATAAAAGGGAAAATCTTGTTAATCCTCCATTCACAGGGAATTGACCCATTCCTTCCCTGGAATGTACCGTGCTCTAATAAACTTTGGCACTCTGCTCGCTTGCACCTGCTTGGTTGACTCAGTACCAGTAACCATACTTCGGTCCTGGGAACCAACCACCAGGAAACCCAGACCTGACGGCTGGTCCCCACACCTGACAGTGTGAGAGTCAATCGGTATAATTCACCATTTAACAAACTAAAAAAGTAAATCCGTGTGATTATCTCAATAAATGAAGAGAAAGCATTTGTCAAAATCCAACATTCACTTCTGATTTAAAAAAAAAAAAAAAAAAACTCTTAGCAAAGTAGGAATAGAAGGAAACTTCCTCATCTATAGGCATCTATGAAAACCAACAGCTAAAATCATGGTTAATGGTAAAAGACTGAATGGCTTCCTTTTAATATGAGAAACAAGATCAATGAAGTCTGTTCTTATCACTTCTATTTAACATTCTACTGGAGGTTCTAACCCATTGCAAACTAGAAAATAAAGAAATAGCAAATACATCCTTAAAGATGTGTCTCCATTCCATAGCTTAGAACATCTTGCAAGGATGTACCCCCCAAATCTGCACCTTATAGAGTATATTGTCTGTAATTCTCTAGTAAAAATAGGAAAGCAACGATAATCAATTATTTGCGTTTTGATCAAATAAGAAAGAAAGGACATGAAGGGGAGGATTGTGGCAGGAGCAGCTTTGATACACAATGTGCACACCATCATTCCATGCACATAGAGAAGGGTTAAGGAACAGGTTTCTCCCCAGAATCTTCTGCGCTCAATGGTAGCACACTTGTCATGGTGGCCCCGTTGAATCTCGGAAAGGTAAAATTCAGGTTCTCAACACGACCTAACCACTAGAGGCAGTTTAAACAGCTATCGAATGTAACAGAAAAGAGAGGGGGCCCATAAAAGAGGGCTTTTTTTTCCCCCTCACTTGAAGCCATAGCTATCACTTGTTAAAAAAAATTATCATAGAAACATCAACAATGGCCTTTTAAATGGTGATAACATGTTAGTGTAGAGTAGATTCTCTGTTTGTTTCTTTTTAATACCGCAAGTGTTCATTTTAGGGTGATCAAAATACTGCCTATGGCATAATGGTGTACTAGCGGATCCAACCCCAATTTAATATTTATATCATACTAATTAGGTTTCGCCTCAATTATGCACCAGTCGGCACAGCCCTCTGTAGGTATTTAGCAAGAATTCAGGTTTTCAATCCAGACAGACTGGATTTTTACCTTGCACTGCCACTTTGTGCTGTGTGACAGTAGACTGCATAGCTAACCGCTTTAAGGCTCAAGGCTCCCCATCTGTACAATGGGCGTACAGGGTTTTGTACATTAGATAACGTATGCAAAACACCTCAGTGAGGCCAGTCACGGTGGCTCACGCCTGTAATCCCAGCACTTTGGAAAGCTGAGGCGGGAGGATTGCTTGAGGTCAGGAGTTTGCAGCTGCAGTGAGCTATAATCACATCACTGCACTCCAGCCTGGGTGAGACCCATCTGTAATTACTTAATGAACTAATTCGATTAAAGTTGAACGACACCTCCCTGCATTGCTAGATCAAAATAGACGATAGCTTCTAGTGGAAACACTGCAGTAGAAAACTATTGACTATAAAAAAATTAAAAATTCAAATTAAAAAATATCTCAGTGCATTTCTGGGTATAAAATACGGTAACTATCGACTGCATAAGAATTTCTTAATCCCTCTTCCCAAGTTTGCCTCAGCATCGAAGCCCTAAAGAATGCAAATGTCGAAGCCCCCGCAGGGCCGACCCTCGTGCGCATGGCCGTGTGACGAGGCGTGACTCACTTCTGTGGCCAGCCCCAGGGCAGGGCACAAGAAGTCACACCTTAAGGATCTACATTCAGTCCAAAAGTGATAACCATGAGTCCAGGGCACCTTCCAGGCCCCTAGCCATCTTTTAATAAGGATACTTCCAAAGGCCACAGGGGTGACCTCACTTTAATATGATTTTTTTTTTTAACAATTCTGAATTTCCCAGGACATCTACAGAGTTGTGCAACTGCCAGCACTACCTAATTTTAGATCGTTTTAATCACCCCATCCCCCCAAAAACCACACCGATTAGCAGTCACTCTCTAGTCCCTCTCCCAGCCCTTGGCAACTACTCTATCGATCTACTGACTGTCACTATAGATTTGCCTATTCTGGGCATTTCATACAAATTTATTTGTATGTGCTATTGTGTGTTCAGCCTCTTTAGGATAGTGTTTTCGAAGTTCATGCCTGTGGGAGCATCACATCCCCGTGCTCATTTTTAAGAGTGGATGATATTCCATTGTGTGGACACGACATTTTATTTACCCATTCATTCATTAATGAACCTTTTTGTTGTTTCCTCCTTTTGGTTATAAAGAATAGTGCTGCTATGGACATCTGTATACGTGTTTTGGAGTGGACATGTTCTCATTTCTCTTGGGCATATACCTAGGAGTGGAACTTCTGTGTCATAGGGTAAACTCTGTGCTTAACTCACTGAGAAGCTTCCAAACTATTTTCCAAAGTGGCTGTACCACTTTACATTCCCACCAGCATATGAGGGTTCCAGTTCTTCCATATCATCACCAACACTTGTTATTGTCTATCTTTTTGACAGTAGCCACCCTAGTAGATGTGAAATGCTGTCTCGGAAGGGTTTGATTTGCATCGTCCTACTGACTAATGATGTATGGCATCTTTCCATGTGCTCATTTGCCATTCTCATGTCTTCTTGGAGAATGCCTATTTAAACCCTTTGCCCACTTAAAAAAAAAAATTAGGCTGTCTTTTTAATATTGATTTGTAAGAGTTCTTTATATATTCTGGATACAAGTCCCTCATCAGAAGTACGATCTGAAAACGTTTCTTCCCATTCTGTAGGGGGGTCTTTTCATTTTCTTGATGATGTTCATTAAAGTTACAAACTTTTAAAATTTTAATGAAATCTAATTTATGTATTTTTTCTTTTGTTACCTGTGCTTTTGGCATCACATCTAAGAAACCACTGCTTAATCTAAAGTCATGAAGATTTACTACTATGTTTCCTTTTCTTTTCTTTTTTTTTTTTTTTGAGACAGACTCTTACTCTGTTGCCTGGGCTAGAGTGCTGTGGCGTCAGCCTAGCTCACAGCAACCTCAAACTCCTGGGCTCAAGCGATCCTCCTGCCTCAGCCTCCTGAGTAGCTGGGACTACAGGCATGCGCTACCATGCTCGGCTAATTTTTTTCTATATATTTTTAGTTGGCCAATTAATTTCTTTCTATTTTTAGTAGAGATGGGGTCTCCCTCTTGCTCATGCTGGTTTCGAACTCCTGACCTTGAGTAATCCTCCCACCTCGGCCTCCCAGAGTGCTAGGATTACAGGCGTGAGCCACCACACCTGGCCTACTATGTTTTCTTTTAAGAGTTGTTAAAGTTTTAGCCCTTACTTTTAGGTCTATGATCCATTTTGAATTATTTTTTTATATATGGTATAAGGAAGGGGTCCAATTTTATAATCTTGCATGTGGAGAAAACCACGTTAAAGATATGTTAAAGAGTTTTCATTAAACCATATCTGCTCAATGGAGTGTGACTATATGCCATGCATACACACATAAAGTTATGCAGTCATTCATTCAACAAATATAGGCATCGAGAATAATGTTTTGAGATACGAAGTGATGGTTTTTCTTCCTTTATTTTTCCCTTCCCAACATTCGAACAGGTAGCAGGTTCTGGGCTTCCTTGCCTAGGAGAGGTTTATAGCCAGGTGGCTTCCTGGATTTTGTTCTCCCAAACACCCAAATTCTGGGAGCACAGATTGGCAGGGCAATTGACTACTTATATCGTCCAGGAGAACAAGGAAAAACTGGCTTTTCACCCTCTTCTAGGCTAGATCGGGAGTCCCAGCAGACGAAAGGAGGAGGAGGAGGGGAGAAGAGGGTAGGAGAGAGTGGGGACCTGCACAGGGTTTCCCAGACATACTGCTGAGAGGAATGGCAGTGGATGCATCTATATCACACCCCAGGTAAGGCAGGAGGCAGTAAAGAGTCACCAAACCGCAATGGCATATAACAGGAACAACGTGGCAACAACCTAGCAAAGATCCGACGGGATTTCTGCCCCTACCCCATGCATACCCCATCCTGAATGACCAACGCCTTGTGCAACTCGGACCCTGGCCTGGAATTACAGCACATCCTGAAGAAGCAAGCAGCCGCGAGGAAACCCAAGAACTAACGCTATATTTTCTTAGCACCAGCAGGTTTCTAGAAAGCAATTGTATTTCTTGCACCCTTAATTTTATGGACTGACATTCATTCATACCTGCCACACAAATCCTGAGAGCCTACTAGGAACAGGCATCCTGCTAGGCTAAGTTGGGGATAGGGTGGGGAACAGAAAAGTCAATCAAACCACGGTTAGCCAAGGCATTTATAGTCTGGAAAGAGCAAATATGCATAATGGTAGCTACCATTTGTTACACGCCACTTGTGTGCATGCCTCCTGCTACACCTTTGTGAGTGGCTCTCATTTAATTGCGACACCCTCCTCCCCTTCTGGGCACCCTCTTCCTTACAAGGGGCTTTTGATATTCAGAGGTTCAGAGTAGTCCAGGGCTTCCCCAAGGGTGCAGAGCTAGAAACTGTTGGGATTATACCTAGCTCCAAGGCCCATTTTCACCGTCAAAGTTGTGACTCTCACACACTGAGTGATCAGTATGAGTGTTGTCCTTTGATAATGCAATATCCATTTGGGCTTAGACTTTGGCTCACTCTTTCCAAGAGTTGGGATGGAGTTAAACGGAAACAACCTTCTCCAATTTGGTGTTTAATGTACCTATCGGTGGAGGACTTGCCAGAAATCTGAAGATGAACAGGAGACACTGGCCAAACTGGTCCCCGTGATTTTGGGACCTATGGCTTTGTCTGAATCTACCCAGGTGTGCCCACCAGTTCCTCTAAATAGTCAGAATTTCCGGTACCATTCAGACTGTCTCCATGTGCATCAAATACATGACATAACTGACGGGGGGAAGGGGAGAGGTCAGGAAATGCCAACTATTCTATGCGCAAAAGAAAGAATTTGGTTATAAGTAAAATGGAAAAATTTTTATAGGGAAAAATCTCATAGAGCTCTTTTACTAAGAGATGCAGTCATGCAATATGGTACCTAAAAAGTATTTAAAATTCTTGCCTGAAGCTTCTTAGAAAGAGTAAAAGGAAAATAAGTTGACTCTGGCCAATGAAATGTTAATGGTTTTTCCTGAAGTATTAATCTACTGAACAAATGTTGAGAATGAAAGAAGCACACATATAAAGGCTGGGAAAGAGCCAAGATTTATATATTTTCTACTGTTGCTTCTGATATTTGAGCCTGGGCAAATGACTTAACCAAATCTCAAGTCCCAAAGACAACCATACTGAAGCACAGATGGAAATAGAAAACACATGGATATTTAAATTACAAGAGATACCTCTTATTTCTTGTCCTTTTTCTGAAGAATAAATCTCTCCCCATTTGGGGTCTATAACCATTTAACATCCATTTTTCTCATCTACGAACTTAATCTCAGAGCCTAGGACTCTCAGAAATCATTTGGTCCCATGTCTCATTTTGTAAATGGGAACATTTGAGATTCCAAGAGGTTAAAGCGACTTGCCGAATGTCATGTGCTCAATTAGAACACATAATGTTAAGATTTCCATTAAGTGGGAAGGTACTGACCTAGGAGTGGGAGAACCTGGATTCTACCTCCTACTTACCCATTAATGAGCCCTTCTGCTTGTGGCTGGATCGGTTTGAAAAATCCTTCCCTCTTTGAAGGGGCTACAGTTCTGTGCATGTGAGAGCACCAGTAGTTTGTCAGCTTGTCATTCTTGCAAACTCAGTAGCTTTCTTTGCAGTCATGACGTGGCCATTACAATGGTTACGTCGGACAACACACCTTGAGTGTTTAGCACGGTGCCTGGCACATAGCAAGTGCTTGGTAAACGACGGCTGCCATCGGTATTGGCATAAAGCAACCAGAGTTGGTGTCTTCAAGCAGGTTTATAAGAAGGCATTCCCTCCTCTGGGCAGATGCAGCCCAAGTGCCAAGGCCCACATCAAGACAGGATTAAGTTCTCTATGGTTATGGGTCTGACTTTAAACACAGAAATAAAGAAACCATTTCCTATCCAGCCTTGCTGACAGTGACAGCCAATGATATGTTGAAGTGTTTGTCATAATGTAGGCCTTCTAGAAAGCTCTTCAAGGCGGGGGAGGGCTACTTAGATAGGTTGGCGAGAATAGTTTTGCTGTTTCCCTCTTTGCCTTCTTTCTGTCTGGAATGCAAAAGCAATGGCTGGGGTGTCAGCAGCTTACGATGATCATGAGGAAGGGGGGGGGGTAAAAGACTTTCAGAGATTCAGTCCTTCAGCCACTGTATCAACGGCCTCCAGACTTCTTGTTTCATAAGGAAAATAAACTCATGCACATTATTATTAAAATGCAGTTCCTAACCCATACACGCTCAAAAATCAATTGTACTTTTCTCTGAACATACATTTGTAGATCGTCACTTGCCCCTGGCCAGGAACTTAGGGCTCCCAAGTTAGGTGCTTATTAGCAGTCGCTTAGATTTTTTTTTTTGCCTCAAGGGCCTTGCTACTCAAAGTGTGGTCAGTGGACCACAGGTAGGCATTAATACCACTTAGGAGCTTATTAGAGACGCAGAATCTCCAGCCCCGTTCCAACCTACTGAATCAGAATCTGTATTTTTACCAGAATTCCCAGTGCTTTCCATTACATATTAAAGTTTGAGGCTCTGGACTAGACTTCCAGGATGTGCTCTGTCACCCTTCTTAAACACCACCGTCAGAATCATCTTACCGAAGCAGGGCTAATCACATCACTCTCCTTCTCAAAAACATTCAAGGGCTCCTGCCTGCCCGCAGACTAAAGTTTAGACTCCTTCGCCTGACAAGCAAGGTCTTCTGTGATCTTGTGTTGTCCTGGATATGCCCATCAACGTGTCAGCCTTGCAAGTAATAGGCAGGCAATAAATAATTTTCTGCACACACACACGTGGAAATGAGTTCACCTGAGAAACTACACATTCCTCAATTCTGGCTCTCTCACAGTAGGCATTGGGAATACAGTGAGACCAAAGAGGAGGCACAGTCGCTTGCCTTCAAAGATCTTAGAGACTAGTTAGGACAGGATTTTTAAAAAGAAATAAAAGTATATAATGATGAAGTATGAGGGCTAAGAAGGGAATGAACAGAGGGCAGGGACACAGAGTAAGACAGGCAAGGATGCTCTAGGAATAGGGAACCTGCCGTGGAGGGAGTCCAGGCAGAGGGAAGAGCACGTGCCGGGCAGGTCTGAGAATCAGAACAGGAGCTGCTTTTTCAGGCTTGCCCAGAAAATAAATAAATAAATGAATATATATATATATATATATATATATATATATATATATATATCCTGGGAGGAAGGTGGCACCTTCCAAGTACACCTTGCAAGTCACTTAAGAGGAAATGCTGAATTTCTTTTCCCTGGTACGTGTCTTCACTGGGGTCGCCGACGAGTTAGAGAGCAGGGAGTGCCACAGAGTCGCTGGGGGCCAGCCCTGGAAATCAGACCAGGCAAAATTCGAACCCAGCTCCGCCACTTCCCGGCTCTCAACTCCCTCGACGTCCCGGCCTGAGCTTCCTGGGGTGAGGGGTCGGCTGGGAACAGCACCAACTTTGGCCTTACTGTGGAGGGAAATGCTGCTTGCCAAGCTCCCAGCACCGTGCCAGCCGCGCAGCTCAGTGCTCACCTGAGTACTAGCGGGTTTATGATGCCGATGAGGATGACCGCCACCGTTGATCACTGTTGGCTTTCGGGCAGAAGGCTCGTCCCTGATATGCCTGGCCCCCTGCGGCCTCCGACCCCGCCACGCCAGGCGACCGCCCCCGCGCACAGCCACCGTGACCCCGGCGCGCGCGGGCGCCGCCGCGGGACCCCCGTTACCTGGGGCCAAACGCGACTTGTCGCCACCTTGCGTCCTGGGCCCGGCCTCCCTCCCGGCCGCCTCCCGAGCCCGCAGCTGGCGCGGCGGCGCCCCCAGCCCAGCCGGCCGGGGCGGTGCGGGATGCCGCGGCGGCGCTGCGCGCTCCGGCGGAGGGGAGGGGGCTCCGCGGCGGCGGCGGCGGGCCCGGCGGGGGGCAGAGCCAGCAGGCGCGGCGGCGGCGGCGGCGGCGGCGGCGGCGGCGGCGGAGGAGGAGGATGCGGGGGGCTGCGGGCGGCGGCGCGGCCCTGTCCGCAGTGAAGCCCGCGGCGCCCGGGGCGCAGGGAGTGGCCGTCGCCTCCCGCGCGCACCATTCCTGAGATGGCGGCGCGGCGCGGGGGCCGGCGGGGCGCGGGCTGAGGCCGCCGCCCGAGCTCGCGGGGCCTGCGGGGCCTGCGGGGCGGGCGCGGAGCCTGCAGGAGCGGGCGGCGGGGCGCGGGGCGGGCGCGGAGCCTGCAGGAGCGGGCGGCGGGGCGCGGGGCCTGCGGGCGCGGGCGGAGCGGGCGGCGGGGCGCGGGGCCGGCGGGGCGCCTGCAGGAGCGGGCGGCGGGGCGCGGGGCCTGCGGGCGCGGGCGGAGCGGGCGGCGGGGCGCGGGGCCTGCGGGGCGCGGCGGGGAGGCCGCGATGGCGAACGCGAGCGAGCCGGGCGGCGGCGGCGGCGGCGGGGAGGCGGCCGCGCTGGGCCTCAAGCTGGCGGCGCTCAGCCTGCTGCTGTGCGCGAGCCTGGCGGGCAACGTGCTGTTCGCGCTGCTCATCGTGCGGGAGCGCAGCCTGCACCGCGCGCCCTACTACCTGCTGCTCGACCTGTGCCTGGCCGACGGGCTGCGCGCGCTCGCCTGCCTGCCGGCCGTCATGCTGGCCGCGCGCAGGGCCGCGGCCGCGGCGGGGGCGCCGCCGGGCGCGCTGGGCTGCAAGCTGCTCGCCTTCCTGGCCGCGCTCTTCTGCTTCCACGCCGCCTTCCTGCTGCTCGGCGTGGGCGTCACCCGCTACCTGGCCGTCGCGCACCACCGCTTCTACGCCGAGCGCCTGGCCGGCTGGCCGTGCGCCGCCATGCTGGTGTGCGCCGCCTGGGCGCTGGCGCTGGCCGCGGCCTTCCCGCCCGTGCTGGACGGCGGCGGCGGCGGCGGCGGCGAGGAGGACGGCCCGTGCGCGCTGGAGCAGCGGCCCGACGGCGCCCCGGGCGCGCTGGGCTTCCTGCTGCTGCTGGCCGCCGTGGTGGGCGCCACGCACCTGGTCTACCTGCGCCTGCTCTTCTTCATCCACGACCGCCGCAAGATGCGGCCCGCGCGCCTCGTGCCCGCCGTCAGCCACGACTGGACCTTCCACGGCCCCGGCGCCACCGGCCAGGCGGCCGCCAACTGGACGGCGGGCTTCGGCCGCGGGCCCACGCCGCCCGCGCTCGTGGGCGTCCGGCCCGCCGGGCCCGGGCGCGGCGCGCGCCGCCTGCTCGTGCTGGAGGAGTTCAAGACGGAGAAGCGGCTGTGCAAGATGTTCTACGCCGTCACGCTGCTCTTCCTGCTGCTCTGGGGGCCCTACGTGGTGGCCAGCTACCTGCGCGTCCTGCTGCGGCCCGGCGCCGTGCCCCAGGCCTACCTGGCGGCCTCCGTGTGGCTCACCTTCGCGCAGGCCGGCGTCAACCCCGTCGTGTGCTTCCTCTTCAACCGGGAGCTGAGGGACTGCTTCAGGGCCCAGTTCCCCTGCTGCCAGGGCCCGCGGACCGCCCCGGCCACCCAGCCCTGCGACCTCAAAGGCCTCGGCCTCTGAGCGGCCCGCCTCGCGCCACCCCGGCCCCGGCCCGGCCCTGCGGCCTGCACGGTGACGCCGGGTCTTTCCCTCCCGCCCCCCTTTCAGTTCCCTAAGCTGCCTTCCAAGGGACTCTCCACGTGGACAGGCGCCTGGCCCGCACACGCTCCCCTGTGCGCTGGGCAGGGGTGGGGCGCGGGGGGTGCAGCCCGCCCGGCCCGGCACGCTCGCCCTCCTAGACGCCCCTCCGCCCTCCTGCCAATAAGCCCTGCAGTCCTTTTGTACTGGTACTGACGTCTTCTGTTCCATGCGTGATTGCTTTTTTTCTTTTTCTACAAAGGTTAAACTAATTTTCTTCATGCAGCGTTTCCTAAAGACCATGGCCAGTTTTCTACAGAAGCTATTTTTGACAACCTCAAGTGGCATTACATTTTGCAGTGAGGCAGAGGGACCGGGGGTGGGGGGGGACGGGGGGGGGGGACTTCACAAGTTAGATTTCTTGAGGACCTTCTGTTGGAAGCAGGAGAAATGGGGTTGGAGGCAGGGCAGGGGGGCAGTTGTCTTAAATTCCCTCGGAATGGCCAGCTGCAGGGTCAGCTGTGCGCGCGCCGGTTCTTTGGAAGTGTCCAGAACTTTGTGCAGGGTTGACGTTGAACTTGAGGAGCAGCAGTGGAAATCAGTAGCAAGGCAGTCATTTTTAAAAGCAGGAACGAGTAAGATTTGGTTCCTAGTTTACTCTGTACTTTCAAAAAAAAAATATATATATATATATACACAGTGACAACTGCTCTCTGTATTATACCAGTCTGGAATGGAAACATTTCTGTAAAGTTGTAACTTTTAAAAGAGTAAACAGTGTTTTGGTCAGTAATGGTGTGGAGAAAATAACAGTATTGCATGTGCTTGTGTGTACCGATTGTGGTTTGAGGATTGGGAGGGCTCTGAGAAGCAGAGTACTAAGTCCAACTTGCTTAGGTATTTTTTGCCAATTAAAAAATTAAAATAATTTTATGGAAACGGCTTGTGCTTTGAGAAGCCCAGTTTTATTCTGTCTTATGAAACTCATTTCCACTTTGAGAATTGTTCTGTTGTTCATGGTATAAATGAATGGAATATAATGATACCTTATTTCTAGGAGACAAAACATTTCCTTAAAATGTTTGCTAGGATAAGCTGTGCTGTTCTACTGATGGTTGTTTTAAATTAATAATGAGAACTATAATTTAAATAATATTTCTTTGTTAGACATTGTAATCTTAAACTGAAAGACTGAATTCTGCAAGTACTATATGATATTTTTTGCTTATAATGCTACATTTTTATTAATGTACCTTCCGTTTTGAGGATTTATATCTGTATTTCTCTTTGCATTATACAAATATACCAGTATTTTCATTCTGGAGTGACTATGCAGTGACTGATACTAATGTATGTCTGAGTATGTTACTCATGTTCTTTTCACCTTTTAGTGCGTGCTATTTTATTGTCGGGTTTCATAGTTTGACCATCAGTATACCCAAGACATTTGGAGTGTTTTTTTTAAACTTAAAATGCAAGATAAAAATCTTCAAATCTTCTCTTTAAAGGGAAGCAGTAGACATATATGTCACTTTAAAATTCTTTTTATTTGTATGACAGAATTTCAGTTACTATATATTAAATGACATAAAAAACTTTTTAAAACAGAAAATATGACTATAAGCAAAGTGACCATTTTGATAAAAATAAATAAAAAGTGGGTGCAGTAGCTATACTGAGTTTTAGTTAAGTATAATATTAAACTATTTAAATGTTCAGTCCAAAAGGGCTAAGTAGTAAGAGAGTATTGCCAATTTATCTCTGGTAAGTGGGAAGCATTATTTTATTTCGTTTGTGAAAGTTAATCATTCTGTGAAGTCAGTCTTGTGTTTGGAAAGGATGAATAACAGTAACCCCATTTCTTCCCATGTCCTAAGTCTAAGTAGACCTTAATATTCCATGGGCTAGGGCTGGGCGCGGTGGCTCACGCCTGTAATCCTAGCACTCTGGGAGGCCGAGGTGGGAGGATCCCTCAAGGTCAGGAGTTCGAAACCAGCCTGAGCAAGAGTGAGACCCCCCCCCTACTAAAAATAGAAAGAAATTAATTGGCCAACTAAAAATATATAGAAAAAATATATAGTCCCAGCTACTCGGGAGGCTGAGGCAGGAGGATCACTTGAGCCCAGGAGTTGGAGGTTGCTGTGAGCTAGGCTGATGCCACGGCACTCACTCTAGCCCGGGCAACAGAGTGAGACTCTGTTTCAAAAAAAAAAAACAACAAAAAAACTTCCATGGGCTACTCATCAGAAACCTCAGCCAACCCAAAGACGCAGAAGCCCAGGAAATAAATCTCTCTTCATCGAACCTTCCGAGGGATTCCCCTCTATTTATTTCAGGAAATAGAAGTCAGCAAGCCTGTGTGCTATGCAGAACATGTCACACCTGGCGTGGCCACAGGAAGCCAGGCCATCACGGCCAACTCCTGAGCCACTAGGCTGCAACAGAGACGACCTGTTGGCCCTACACAGCTTTGAATTCAGGGAATATTTTTTTCCCAGGGGAATGGATAAGCCAGAGGTTCTTCAGTTCTAACATCCATACAAACTACTTTTAAGTGCTCGCGTGGTCCAAAGAGTCTTGCTAGGATGTGCTCGCTGAGACCTGGGAGAAAACATTTTTAACAAGCTCCTCGGGTGACAGGGGACTCACCACCAGGACTTTCCTTGGACATGAATTGAATTTAGATGCAATGTGCACAGACTCGGTTACCCGGGTTTTTTTGTATTTATGTTTTTAAATTCTGATTAGGTGGGAGAAGGCACAATTCCTACTGAGAGTTCAGGTGGGAATGGCAAGAAATAACAGCCAACCCAAAGGATGAAAGAATGAACTGAGAGAGAGAGAGAGAGAGAGAAGCTGTCTAGGAGAAAGTATTGGGTAGGGCCAAAGAGCACCTCCAAGCTCAACAGATCAATGACTCTATTAACGTGCAGTTTGTCAATTGATCAAAAATTATCAAGAAGAGGTTAGTTGTGTCCAGATTGCTCATTGTACCGGGACAGGTAGTGTATTTGGGGAAGAGTCCATTAAGATAGCTCATGTTGTTTCTTCGGGAAATTAATTTAGCACAACTAAATGAATTGTATACTTGAAGCAATAGAAAATAGATTTCTTGTACGTACATCTTTGCATGTTATGGCATCGAATTATTGGGTCAAAACCAAGCATTTTTTTAGGCCTTTTGATATGTCAAAAAGCTTTCCAGAGAGATTATATATATATATATATATATATATATATATATAAATTATATATAGGTAAAAGATATATAAATCTACACCTGACATATTCATTATTTTAAAAATGTTGTATTTCAAGTACATAACAAGCACATAACAAATCAATAACAATGATAAATAATCTGTTTCCACTATTCAACCCTACTAAATCTTGTCAGTTTTGCTATATTGGTTTCTACTTTTCCTTTTCTCTTGTCCATTTCCTTTTCCTTTCTATTTTTCCTTCCTTCTCTTCTCCCTCCCTCCCTTTCTTTCTCCCTCCCTCCCTTTCTTTCTCCCTCCCCTTCCCTTCTTCCTTCCTTCCTTCCTTCCTTCCTTCCTTCCTTCCTTCCTTCCTTCCTTCCTTCCTTCCTTCCTTCCTTCCTTCCTTTTTTCCTCCCTTCCTTCTTCCATTCCTCCCTTCTTATTTCCCTCCCTCCTTTTCTTCGCTCTCTCTCTCTGTCTCTCTTTAAAGAGATAAAACATGGCACAATTATTTCTGCCAAGTCCCTGATCTTGCCATCAGCCCTCTACATTCTCAAATGTCCTGACCCCTCAGAGATGACAAGGTACGAGGTCCCAGGGCTGACTCATGCTTAATTTTGCAGGTGCATCATGGAGTCAGCAGGGCTCAGTCCACCCCATTTTTCCACGGCCTACAGGATGGAGGGAAAACTCTGTGTCTGCCACAGTGAAAGGCCTTTCGCTGTCGGGCTTCTCCACCACCCTGCACATCCTCCCTTTGTATTCTCATCTCTCCCTTCTGGGGTTAATTTTATACAGCTCTCCACTCTTCCTGGAAAGCCCAGGCCCCTGTTTCTGCCTGGGAATTCCTCACCAATCCCTCTAGAGCAGGCGTAATCGTCCCAATATTTAACCACTGGGATGCATGGGCGTAACTTGCCTGTACAAGCCGTGCCAGGGTCCTTGCTGGACCCAGGTCTAAGACCTTTGGGAGCCCTTCTCGGTCCAGTTGTGCCTCCCCTGGGCTCCCAGGGTGCGTTGTTTGCCCTGATGAAATCTGCTCTCTGGCACCTGGCACGCACTGTCGTTGGCTCCTGGCTCCTCCTGCGGTCTCATCGCCTCCCACCCTCTTCTCAGACCCTGTACTCAGTCACTCCAAGTCGCTGGCCGTGCCCCGAACAGACCACACTGTGTCATGTCCTCATGGCTTTGCATGTGTTATTCCTTATGTCCAACCTCCCTGCTGCCCATTTCCCAAGCTTCCCAAAGTACCCGGACCTGCTAAGCTTCCAGACATAAAGAGTGAACTGGACGCAGAGGGCAAACGCCTGGCCTCTACAGACAGGGGGAGATTGGCCCAGTGCAGACCCTGCACGGTCTCCAAGGCTCCAGACTCAATCATTAGATCCAAGTGCCGTGGCTGCCTAAGCAGCAGACTTATCGTCCTACCAGCATTTTAAGCTGTCTGTGCACACTGAGGTGGCTGGGCTTATAAATGCAGCAGAGCCAAAATATTGCTCTCTATTCACCTGTCACTCTGTGCGGGCTGCCAAGACTACTGGACTTCAGGACCCTCTCCCTCCAGGGAGAGGGAGGCAATGGGAAACCATCTCCGCCCACCCACATCCTAGTCCCATAGCAATATCCTTTGCACAGCGTTGTAGCTGCTTCAGGAGTAAATATAACTTGATCTGACTTCGAGGAGTTTTTATGCTCTTCCTCCCACTTGGAAAAGACTTTTGAAGTCTAACTCAGCCCACAAAGGGAACTCTCTTCTCCCCCCCCCCCCCACCTTCATTCCTTTTGGGATATTATTGGGTAAGGATGTGATGCTTGGAGCCACAACAGCTATTTTGCAACCATGAGGAGAGACACAGTCAACACAGTAAAGATAGCAGGACAGAAAGATAAAAAATTACAGGCACCTGTTTTACCATTCTTGTGCCGCTTAACCAGAGAAGTAACCTCATCCCTTTAGACTTCTGGTTTTGAAATAAAAACTACTATTGTTTCAGTCGTTGGTATTCAGGAAGCCTGTTACCTGAAGCAACAGATAAGTGCAACGATACCTAAAATCACTTCATCCCCTCCACCCCTTGAATAGGTTTGCTTGATATCCTGGGCCTGTCTTCACAAATTTGTGAAAATCAGGCTTACTTAATTCATTTGTTCCGACTATCAGACTGTTCTGCCTGTTGCTAACGGTGAGATTAACCTGGCTCTAGCAAAATAATGAGATTGATTTGACATAGTTTCTCAGGTTGAAATGAGTCCAGCTGATTCAAAAAATACCCATTACTAGGCCAGCTCTGTTTAATTGCATTTTAGAATATCCTTTTGATCAGTGTACATTTAAACTTTTTAGATATCATCAGCCTAATCAGAGGCATCTAGAAAACCACCTGAAGCGTCCATTCAATGAGGAGAGATTGAACACTAATAAGAAGACGGTTTCGGTGTTGGGCAATGCAGACAGACGCAGGGATAAGGAAAGCATAGTTCTCTTGCTAACGGGTTAGCAAGCTAGCTGGGGAAACTTGGCACATACACCCCAAACCATAAAGCAAGGCGGAACATCATAGATGCCAAGAGACGGATCTATGTAAAGAGCTCGGAGATACTGAGGAGGCCAGACACCATAATAGATTGTCTACAATAGGTCCTGAGCCTTATATCTCTGATTACCCCAGTTGAGGAAAGAAGGAAACCCAAGAAGACTGGAACAAAAATTGTCCAGGTTCCACCATCTCCCTTCCTGCCAGGTTCTTATATTTCTTTCTAACTCCTTCTGCATTCTCCACGCCCTGGAATGCATTTCTCAGATCCATTTCTCTAAGTGAAATAAAACCACATAATTGTCTCTTCAAAGTTTTCGGTTCCAGTTCTATCCAAGCGCTCAAGAGCCAGCAAGGAATGTGGTCATTTTAACAGAGGAAGTTTAGTTTTACACAAAACCTTGCTGTTGTGAGAAGGGCCAGCAGAGATGCTGTTGATGAGTGACGTCAGGACTGGACAGAAATCACAACAAGCAGCCAGCCCTCCAAAGGACCCCCCCACCCATGCAAAGGTGGGGGAGCGGGGAATGGAATTATGACAGGTTTATACTGCAGAAAAGGGTGTTTTGTGCTTTTAAGAGAAAAGGGGGCGGTGGTGGGGAAGGCTTAACAGGTACCCAGCAAACCCCGTATGCTGGTCTTGGGCATTTAAGGTAAATAAACAGCTTAATATTTGTATCCGAAAGCCTGAAATTTTGAAGTAAATTCAAATTACACAGAGAAATCGTGCAGAAAACATTATAAGTTGCAATGTCAGGGCATAAATGCAACATTCCTATTCACAGTAGCATTAAGGAGACAGGTAATTTAAAGCTACTGTTATACTATTTTGCTTTCAGGAGGAATAATTCAGCCATTTATAAATTAAGTTTTAAGTGGCCAGCCTAGAATATGTAAACTGTTGGAAAACCGTGTATTTAAACATCTCCCTAATAACATTTATATTACCCGATCTGTGTAGCTTTCTAGGATGGGAATCTTATTTTCAGCCAAGAAATGATGCCTGAGAAGTTCACATTGTTTTTTGATTGGAACCTGGAAAAGGTCAATAAATGGTTTCATTTTCTTGAGGATCTGTATGTGCTGTAATTTCAGGGGGCTCTGCAAAATTATTTATGTTTCAGTGCCGAGCTAATCCATGTCTTTTTAAAAAGTTCTATAGGAATCACTAAACTTAAAGTGCACAAGGAGATGAAAGTTTTCTTTGCTGTCTTTTTCATTTTTCCCCTTTTATTCCCTATAAATTTCCCATACATTTCTTATATATTAATCAATGTGCCGGGAGGAAAAGACACAAGAGATAGGAAAAGAACTCATGCAGGTATTCATTCTGCAAAGTGATGTAAAGAGTAACAGTACAGCATGCGATTCATTTAACCCACAGTCACGATCAGTTTAATTTGCATATCTGTCTTGAGGAATTATGGGATACCCAGAGCTATTTCTAGAATTTGATTTGCATAATTGTGCTAATCCTTTATGAGTATGGTGACATGTGGTCTGACAAAGGATTTTTTTAAAAATTCGTAAGTTACCTTATAAGTTTTATAAAGATATTAATATTAAATAGCTTTATATATATATTTAATAATTGGTCTCTATTGAAAGGAACACAATTATACAAAGACATGATTAGTCTTTTTGCTAATGGCATATTGCTTTTCTTTTCCTAGTTCAAAAAATAGCTTTGCTAACTGCAAATTTGTCATTTAAAGTTTGTTCTTTTTTCTTTTCTTTCTCCTTCTTTTTTTTTTTTTTTGCTAGCACCTTTTGGCAACGTTAAAATTCATTTAAATATTGTAAGAGAATTTTCACTTGTAATGGGTCTCAGTGACTTTCTCTGTGTCTAAAATTTCTTAATTCATGGGTAGGTGACATCTTTCAGAGTTTGGAACATTGGCTGCCAGAAGATGGATTTACATATTTTCTTAGGGTTTAGAATATGAATGCTCTTGCGATCAACATATATAAGTAAGTTCAACCGTTTCTGATTTGAAGAGTCTTCCTCCATTTGGTTAGCAGGCTGTCAGGAAGATGTCATAACAGGACTATAATAAAAAGGAAACTCCTTTTTGATATTGGAAAACTGACAGCTCTTAAGCCTCATTTCTCTCTGTCTCTCTCTCTCTCTCTCTCATTTCTGCCCTACACTCGGGCTACCCAACCCTAGCATGCACCTTGCAATACAAGCTAAAATCAACCGCACTTACTTGCGATTGCTACCTGAGCCAACGCGTGCATGCCCTGCTTTCACCAGAAAATTCCATTACGTGCTAATCAATCTCGTTGCATCTTCCTGCCATCGGTCCCAATATCCAAGCCAATTTGGGGAGGGTGGGTGTACAGCGGATCCCACCTTCTGCAGGGCAACCACTAAACAAGAATGCAAAAAAAATATATTTTTTAAAGGTAACAAAATGAAGTAGAAAGTATAAAAAAATGATGCGCTTTTGAAAAGAAGGATTGGTTAGGGTGGAGGTGGGGGTGCTTTAACAAGAGACGATGCAAGAGTGGCTTCATTGTTTCTCCCTGGCTTCAGGGAGTCGTCCACTGACCCAGGCTGATAGGTCAGCTCTGTCGTCTTCCCCAAATGCCTTCAGTCTCTGGGTCCAAAGCAGACAATAAATTGTTGCATCCCCATCAGAGAGGAAATGAAGGGCAATTTTAAGTGAGGCAGATCACTTCTGTTCACATTCCATCCCTAGGAATTTAAGTCACAATGGCCATACCTGGGCAGCTGGTAAATGCAGTCTCTAAATGTCTAGATGTGTGGCCAGGTACCCAGCTAAAACTACTGAGAGAGAGAGAGAGAGAGAAGGAGGGAGGGAGAGAGAGAGAGAGAATGTGAGAAGTAATGAATAAATATGAAAATGAATGAATTATGGAAGACAACTAGTGTCTACCAGTTTTATCTTACATTCAGGGATTTTTCCCTTTCCTAACTAAATCCAAAAAAACATCAATATTATTTTGTTATAGTTGCCTGAAAAAGAAAAAAAAAAAGAGAAAGACAACAAGACAAAAATATTAATAGAACATATTAACATTTGCTGTCCAAAGGACTAGCAATTTCAGACAAAATTCAATTCCCTATAAACTAATCACAGCACCATGGTTAGCAACATTCTTCTGTAAGTGTCTTATACTTTGAGCAGCAAAATATTATCTTTTAAAATTTTGTACAAGAGCAAATATTCATTGATATGACCTGAGCCTGGAATATTTACTCCTCCATTTCAAAACTCCAACTTGAAATTTCAAAAATATGTCTCCAGAGTAAATATTAAGATGATAAATATTGATACGATACTGGATGATGGATATATGAGACTTCCTTTCAGGTTTTTTTTTTTTTTTTTTTTTACTTTTATGCTTAAAAATTTCCACAATAAGAAGTTTTTGCTGATTTGTTTGTTTTTAAGAATGAACCAAATATACCCATGCCAGCTTCAATCTTGTCTATGGGGAAACTCAACTTGTGAAATTTCTCAACAGTTATTCAACTGTTTAACCTAATAAAGAACACTTTTCCCCAATTTCGCTTGTAAAGCTTTTGAGTTTCTGCAACAGAAACATTTTTCATAAACTACAGCACATTTTAATCAAGATAATGAAAATGTGGATTTAAACAATGTGGAAATCTGCTTACAAGTGCACTTAGAAGACTTGAAATCATTCATCTATGGTTGAATTTATTTTATTATATCTGAGCCTTGAACTTTAAAGTGACTAAGAATTTCTTCTTGAAACATGATAAACTATAAAGAGAGAACTGACATGTCTTTGATATAAACTGTATCAAATGTTTACCTCTCCACTACTTTGGATGCAAATATATTTTGTTTGTTTTTTTAGGATCTTGATTTTGCAAAGTCCCATTTGGAGGTTTAGATTTTTTGAATATCAGCTTTTCAACTGAAATAAAAATTTTTCATGAAATGATGTTCCACAGACACAAAGAAAGCTTTAGACTAGACAATCTACCCCCACCTGCAACCCCCACAGGATGTTTGGCAGTGTCTAAGGACATTGGTGATTGTCACAACCGGAGAGTGTTACTGGTACCTAGTGAATAAGGACCAAGAATGCTGGTAAATATCCTAAAATGCACAGGAGAGGCCTCCACGACAAAAAGTTATATGGCCCAGAAAGTCACTAGCGTCAAGGCTGAGAAACTGGACTAACGCGGGGAGTGCCTGTCACTATGCCCACACCTGTCCCTCCATGGGCAGGTGTTGTTTTGCCTGGCTGGCACAGCTGCAGGCATGCGTGGGTGTTTCAGGCTTCCTGGGGAGGGCAGCCCCATGTGGGCACAAGGCTCCATCCTCGATATGCACGAGATATAGATTATCCTGTGCATTTGGTTGCCAATAATCACGTTATCACGTTGCCTACACTGCGATTTTCCACTTTCTTGCTTTTAATCTTTTGTCATATATATATATACATTTTATTGAAATGCTTACTAGTCTGATTTATTCAGCTACAATGCTGTGCAAACTTGGACCTTCTAAAGCATTTTGATGATTTATGGATCCGGTCAAAAAGAATGAAAAACCCTGAGGCCTGCTGTGGTGGCTCACGCCTGTAATCCTAGCACTCTGGGAGGCTGAGGAGGGAGGATCGCTCAAGCTCAGGAGTTCGAGACCAGCCTGAGCAAGAGCAAGACCCCGTCTCTTGCTCTTGGAAAGAAATTAATGGCCAAGTAAAAATAATAGAAGAAAATGGAAAGAAATTAATTGGCCAACTAAAAATACACAGAAAAAATTAGCCGGGCATGGTGGCATGTGCCTGTAGTCCCAGCTACTCGGGAGGCTGAGGCAGGAGGATCGCTTGAGCCCAGGAGTTGGAGGTTGCTGTGAGCGAGGCTGACGCCCTGGCACTCACTCTAGCCTGGGCAACAGTGAGAATCTATCTCAAAATAAATAAATAAAGAAAAATAAAGAATGAAACCCTGAGACGTACGGGGAAAGGGCTGGGGGAAGGGCATACCTGCTGGGGAGTTCAGAAGCTGGGTCACCTGGGTACACCAGAGGATGAAAGAGCTCTTGAGACCCAGGGAGCTGTGGGGCCAGCCAGGCTGGACCAGGCCTGCTTCCCTACTCATTCTAGGAAACTTTGTACGAATTCTCCAAATGGGCTACGTAACAGCCACTCAAATTCTCCAGTGGGATCCTTCTGTGAGTTTCCCTCTGGAATGAATGGAAATCGACTCATTTATACTGAGGATGATGGGAATTTTCAGAGTATATTTTGGACTACACATATATTTCTTGCCATATATATGGCAAGAAAAGACAAAGACACTTAGCTACTGTCCTCACGTCTCATGCAACTAGAAAGGTGCTCACCAAATAGGGTCACAGGGTGGCAGGAACTTTTCCATAGTCCTTTATTTGGTCTCAGTGGCTCTCAGCCATGGATGCACCTTAGAATTAATCAGGGAGCTTAAAAAAAAATCCCCAAAACTGGGCCTCATCCCAGACAAATCAAATCAGAATCTCTGAGGGTAACGGGTGCTGGAAAAATGTGAATGGTACTTCAAGAACAGCATATTAATTGCACCTCTACTTTTGGGAAGTGTGTACTCTGAAATATATATATATATATTTATATATAATCTTTATTACCCCCCAAAAAACTTTATTACCTTCTACCTATATATATATATATAAATATATATACGGGGGGGGTTATATATATAGTTGGGGGTAATGAAGTTTATTTAAAGATCATGTCATTAAAGATTTTAATCTTTAGAATACATTAAAAAATTCTGGAGGTCTGTTATACATGGTGGCTATAGTTAATATTATACACTTGAAAATCACTAAGAGAGTTTTAAGTGCTCTTGCTACAGAAAATTATGAGTATGTGATTTTAAACGTATGTTAATCAGCTCAGCTTAGCCATTCCACAATGTATACATTATTTCAAGACATGTGGTACACTATAAGTATATACAATTTTTATTTGTCCGTTAAAATTTTTGAATATACTGCAAGGAATACAGTTCTCTTTAATGCAAAAGGGAGTACTAGGCATTAACAAATTAGTGGGAGACAGCAGAGAATGCAAGGAATGTTAATTCTGAGGGTAATATCTGAAGTACATGGCAATGTGAAGGCAAAGATCATAAAAGGTTCCCAGTGAATTTTACAGTGCTCCTCGCTGAATGCCAAAAATGTCCTGTTTTTAAAATTAAAATGGCCCTCAACTTTAATTTGCTAAAAAATGAAGCTAGAAAAGAGTAGGTGAGATTTCCGATATTAAAACCAATGAAGAGGAAAATTGGTTTAGGCATTTGATCTACCACTGGGCTGACTTAATAAGGCTCTAACAAAAGGACTACATGGAGACGCTGGGAAGGATGAAGGTTCTCTGTGAGAGAACAGGGTTTGTAAGGAAGTAGTTTTGGCATAAACTTTTCTGTGGTAAAAAAAAAATATTTTTGCTAAAAGGATAAAGAAAGTCAGATCTGACAGTTTTCATGGAAGTCAATGTTTGCAAAGAAATCCAGAGGTCCACTTGAGTTTGGTCCTCAGGTTTGGTCAAAATAAGATCTATCTCCACCTTAGAATGGATGAAATTCCTTCACAATACTGTCATCAGCATAAGCTGTTGACTTAGCTTATCTTGTGTAAATTCCCACCTTGCTTTCACCTTGCAGAAATTCTGGTCTAGGAACCTCTGTGTGAGACCGCCCTCAAAACTGGAAGAAACGGCACTGTAGCCTTTGTAGGACAAGACTTGGTATGCTTTGCATAAATTGTGTCGAAGAATCTCCAAGGAGCATGATTACAAGTTTTTAAAAACAATTATGTGAAAGGTGTTAATTTTGGTAACAAGTTAAAAACAATTACAAAATAGAACTATATGCTAAAAATAATAAAAATAATAACCAAGGGGAAAGGTAGCAAATGACGAAGTTCTACTTTTTTTTGGATGGTAGTGAGTCAGTGGGTACAGTTCTTAATTTTCTACACAAACTTCACGTTCATTTTCTTGCCTGTGTACATGTAGTCCACCCCTTTAGGTGTAGCAATAGGTATACCTTTAACCGGGTTGTGTATATGTAATATGGTATGTGTAAAAGCAAAATTGTATAAGCGTCGGTTATGTTTTCTAACTTAGGTGAAAATGGATGATGGACCCAATTAAGCTTTCACCACTTCTGAACAAGGATGTCTCAATCATTATACAAAAACAAATTTAGCAACATTGCCAAAGTGCCTGTTTCTTTACCCATAATTCCACTTGCCGAAGTCTAATTTTTTTTCAACAAACTCACCGAGGAATGTTTCAACTAAACCGAGCCAAAAATAACTTCTTGGTGACCAAGTATGGTAATTAGTACAGCAAAATCCCATACATTTATGGGACGTGTTAGCCCAAGGGGTAAAGTTGTATGCAACTGTAAGCCCTGTGAGTAAATAAGTACAAAAAGAACAATTTTTTTTTTTTAAATGGTTGGTAGGTTGGCATGGGTAAGTTTAGTCAGTTAAACGCATTTCACAAGTTGTTTATTTGTGATGTTGAATCCAGTTACAATACTTGGTGGGTTTTCCAAGGCCAGTCTACATTGGCATCACTGCATGGCTGGGACTGGACAGGCCAGCAGCCTGCCTGGCCACCACGAGACACACTTCTTTACTCTCTGTGGAACCAATACAGTGAATTCCCACAAGTCCATCCCTCATGACCACCAGTTTTGTGTGTCCTCATTTTCCTTCATGCTCCAACACCTCGCACTGTTTATTGTTTGTACAACCTTAAAATCCATACAAAACAGAACTTTCCTGCATGTCAAATGAAAATGCACACATCGTTAGAGCTGTTTTACCAACTATGGAGTCGTTACCAATGTTAGGATGCGGCCTGTATAGAGAGCTGCTTGTAATAAAAACTGACAATGATGATCGTGACAAAAATAAGGATATAATATTAAAATAAAATCAAATGATATACAGTACTGTCATTATTCTGATACAGAATTTTTACACAGCAATGTTGATACAGGTACAAATGACAGGATGTCAGACAATCCATTAAAATCCACCTTTCGGTTACAAATAAAGTTTAAATTACAATTTAATACCAGTTTAAAAATGGCAACTAGTGGTATGCTAGAGTAAAACCAAGACTTCCTCTTCGAGTGACGCTTCCTAGAACATCTCTAACTAGGATATTGTGTTTTTTTTTTTTTTTAAAAAAAACAACTTTATAAAAAGAAAAAGGAATAAATATAGTATTGTATTGGAAAAGAAGTCTCTTATATGTAGGATAAAAAAAAAACCAAATCTAGAAATCTGGACGACTAAGTTAATTTGGCTTTCCACTCCTTGTGTTCTCATACCAAAGAGCAGGGCTGAGGTCCACTGGACAGAGGAGTTTAGAGAAGTTCCAGAAGCATCCACTCTAGGAGAGGAGAGTGGCGAGTCTAGTTCAACTGCACACTCTTTCCACTGCATCAGGCTAAAAGCTTGACTCTCAGCAGTCATTCTGCCAGCAAAAAACACAGACCCTCCACTTTAACATGCTAGAGAGGAGAGAAGGGACATGGAGAAGAAAAAAATGAGGGCCTTAACATTCTTCGAGGAGCAAGAGGGAAGACACCAAAGGGTGTGTGTGTACCCGTGGTGGGGGCACAGAAGGGGAGGTGAGGAAAAAAAAAAAAAAAAAGTTTCTGTAACAAAATCCCAAATTCTTAACGTTCCTCGTTTTTGTCAAAATGGGAAAGTTATTGACATTAAAAAAGCCAAACCAAACCAAAACAGAAACAGGGAAATGAGAACCAGTTCCATAATGGCTTATGCTTTATATTTCTATCCAAAATTAAAATTCCCTTTCAGTAAAAAAAAAAAAAAAAAAAAAAAAAAAACAAAACAAAAACAAAAACCCATCATTTAAAAATCAAAGGTAAAAATGTTAGTTAGAAAGTTGAGGAAGCAAGAGCATTTCTCTCTGGCATGTTTTTTTTGTTTGGCACAATCACAAGTAAGACTTGACAGACATCGTGTGGTTATTCACATTGAAAGTTTCTACTCTAAAGTGATTACTTTCGGGCTAAACAAATGAATCGGTTAAATGAAGTCCGTAAACAGGCCAAGCCTGGCAGACATGGACAAGTGTGATGCATCCTCCGCCCAAAAAATGGAACCTAAACAAAAAAAGAAGACTGAGTCAGAGCAGGAAATGTTTCAAGACAAAACTAAATCATTCTTGAGATACATCTTTGAATAACAATAACTAGTGTTTAACTAAGAGTTAACTACCCATTAGGCAATTTATGCTCAGCACTTCTTACATCATATTATCCTTTCCCAACCTTACAATCACGTTGGAAAGATGGCAAACACTTAAATCATACCCATTCTACAGATGAGGGAGTGAGGCACACAGAGAGTAGCAAATTGTTCAAGGTCTTGTGTCTGAAACTTGACGCTTGGCTCCCAGTTGGACCAAAGAGACCAAGGTTTTAGTCATCAAGCTATACTACCTTTTACTTTTCCTCGTTTTATTTCTTTTTATAGTGTTCTGCTATTGGAACTGCTTAACAACGTGGTATCATAGGCATGGCCATGTCTATGTGATGAGCAAATATAAACTCACAAGCAATAAGCAATGCATACAATTCGTACATGTGCACGCAGATGCCCAGAGTCAAAACGCTGGGAAAAAAAAAAATCTAAAAAGGGACAGAGGAAAAATGAGGGAAGGAGGCGAGCTCGGTTTGCTTAAATGGCCTAGGCAGACCCAGCAGGGAAGAGAGTCACACTAAAGAGCCCAGCACCCACTGTCACCAGTGACGCTGGGTTGAGGAGGGCTGACCAGCGGCTAGCGGAGTGGCAAGTGGAGCACACTCAAAACCTGGATGTTTTCCGGAAGGAAAGAGAGAGAAAATTGCTCTCTATCCCCTACGAACGGTGTCTTCCTGAGAATCTGCCTGTCTTGCAAGTTACGTGGAGAAAGTCTAACCCCGGGCCTGGCGACCGTGCGATAGCCAGTGAAACCGGATGATGGCGAATGACTGATTCAGACTAACGTGAGAGAGGCAAGCTGTTACAGACCCAAGCCTCGGGGATTCTTGTATGGCAGAGAATGTGTGCTTCCTGCTTGCAAACTCAAACGCTCTGTTTGACATCGTTCTAGTGCGTTTCCTGTGCGACACGGCCCAAAGACGGTCCCACACCAACGACCTGTCCTTCTGAGAAAATCTGAGGTTCACCTTCCAGATGCCTTCAAATACATTTCTTTATGCATATATATATATATATTTTTTTTAAAAAAGCCCATCTGTAGACAGTGGCAGAACCATTCTAACCTTAGTTCGGGGTTGAACTGGACCCAACTCTAGGGTGGCCCAAGAACGTAAAGGCTGATTAATTATTCCGGGTGTATCTTTCGGTGGTGTCATGCTCCCATTCTTCTTACCTCCTCCTTTTTCCTTTTCCTTGTCTTCCTCTTTCTTCTTTCCTGCCTTCCCTTTCCAAAATGGTTCTGGAAGGGCCAGGGAGATGACTGAGATCAATAAATACAAAGGGAAGAAAGAGCAGCAACAGGGGGCAGGGTGTGTGCGTGTGCACGGTGAACAGGCAGTGTGACATTACAGCCGAGCCACCCAGCGCCTCTGCCTCCGTGGCATGTCGCCGCTTCCCAGGTTCTAACCACCCTGTCTGCAAACAGGCGCGCTGGCCCTCGGCTGAACGTAGACCTGGGCTCAGAATGGTTCTGTCACTGTGTGAGTCAGAGGGGACACTGAGGGCTGGCTCCTTGGCTGCCACCAGGAGCACAACAGAGGAGGTGGGTGCAGCTGGCTGGGCGTCAGGCGATTATAAGTGGACAGCGTCAGAGGTGACAGTCGGTGACCCCGATAACCCATTCTGACCCTCAGACTTGGAGAGGTCCCTTCTCACCACGCCCGACACTACTGCATGGGCCAGTGGTTCTCACCCGGGGAGGAGGGGGGACTCTGCCCACAGGGGACATCTGGCCATGTCTGGAGACATTTTCTGGCAGTCGAACTTGGGGGCGGGAGGGGTTTACGGGCCTCTGGCGGGTCAAGGCCAGGGGTGCTGCCAAACAACCTACGGATGTAGAGGACAGCCCCTTCGCAAGCGAGAATTCCCTGGCCCCAAAGGTCAGCAGTGCCAAGGTTGAGAGAGACCGTCACAGGCACCGATCTCCAAGGAAAAGGAGCCCGGAGTAAACGAAGCACACCTTCGACAAGCATGACAGACCATTACAAAGGGAAGCCACCAAGGGCGTTTCTTCTGTCCACTCATTCGACAGGTGTTTCCTGAGTGTCACCTACACATCAGGCCCTGCTCGAGGTGCTGAGGGTGCAGCGAGGAACAGGACAGGGAAGGCCCTTGCTCTGTCCCCAGGGAGCTCACATTCTAATGACGAAAGACAGGGAGCCAGTGAGAGAGCGCCAACTACGACTAAGTGCCCTCATGGTGCCCCACGTTTTGTGCTTTCTGCAGCGTGATGCTGTGATCACGCTTTGGCCCAGGGGTCCTCAAACTTTTTTAAACGGGGGGCCAGCTCACTGTCCCTCAGACCACTGGAGAGTGTGCACTGTGGGCCCAGGACGAGTCGGCTGCTAAGCAGGACAGGCAGCGGCAGCAAAAACACCCAGAGGGCTGGATAAATGTCCTCGCAGGCAGCATGTGGCCCTCGGGCCGCAGTTCAAGGACACCTGCTGTGGCCTGTCGCCTGGGGTTGCCGGCGCCATGAAAGCAGCAGGAAAGGAAAAGAGCCCAGACTGCTGCCACCCGTCAGGCCTCGGAAGGCGCTGTCGGGGTACCAGTGTCACCCCAAGCCTGCGTGCCCGATTTTCCACCCTGTTCTGAGACAAGCTAAGGGGCTTCCTCTTGAGGAGAAGTGACACGTCCAGGCGAGGTCACCCAGCGAGAAGGCAAAAGTGCTGGCCGTCAAACCCGGCCCTGTTTCCTCCTGGATTTTGTTCTCTTTGTGCCGCCATGCCCAGACTCCAGGCTCTTTGAAGAGGGGACTGTGCCCGTTTTATGTGCGAGCACGTGGCCCGCAGCCTGGTACACAGAAGACGCTCAAGAAAATATCTGCTCGATGCCTGTCACCTATCCCCTCGTCCCTCCCCCTGCATAGACTGCCTTGGAGGCCCGTGGACGACCGGACGACCATGAGGCTTCCCCTCACCCTGGCACTGAGGAGGCCCAGGGCCACCAAACTCAGAGAGGGGACACAGTTGGATGTGCCGTGACCCCAAAGAGGCCTCAGTCGCCCCTGGCTTGGGCCGGCCGCTCGAGGGCCTAGGAGGGCCTGGCGACGTGGGCACAAGGCCACCTGCTCTTGAGAAACTTTTCAAAGGTCTCGTATTCCTTTTCTCATCGAGGGCAGCTAGACGGTACAAACACCCATCTGGGTCACCCTCGGCCACCTTAAGACAGTGATCAGACTGGCTGTGGGTCCCTTAGTACCTGGGTGCCCTTTTCTCATTCATTTCTTCATGATCCGGTCCGTGTCTCTCCTTCCAGACTCCACCGGCACCAGCGAATGGCAATGTCCCTCCTCCCGCCACACCTGTGAGCCCCCAGTGACGAAAACCCGAGATGTCTGACATCACACGCTCCGTTGATGCTGGCTGGTTCCTCGACCGGCCCGTGGACTCCTGGCATCTAATTGTCACCGTTTGACAGAGCCAACAGGTGTCGCCCGGGCACAGACGCACGAGGGAGTGCTCACGGGGGACGCATATTGGAACCACTCGGCCCACCCTTGACGGTTTACTTAATCAACCAAATACTGGAGCCAAAGTTTCTAATGGCCTGGAATTCCAAACAGCAAATTCTAGAAGATACCACGGCAGAACGTCCAGCACTTTTGAAAAATAACATAATTCTTATCCGTTTGCAGCCACTTTCAAAGAGAAAATAGCACTCATGAAAGGGCCGTGTGGGGGGACACTTGTAGTGATGGGAAATCTTCCGTATCCTGACTCTGTTGACGTCAGCATCTTGCCTGTGCTATTATTGTACTATAGTCATGCAAGATGTCACCATTGGGAGAAACCAGGCAAAATGCATGGAGTCCCAAAGTTGAGAAAACTTGCATTAGACTAAAGCATATTTATGTCTTGTGAGCCTCTTTGCCAATTTGAACCTGTAGCCACAGCTATGATGTTATGCCAAGAAATCAATGTAGATAGTGGCTCTTGATATTATGATAGGAAACACGAGGAAATTAGCATATTTTGCTTTCTTCTATCCATCTTTCACTAATTTTTTTTTTTAGTTATAGGAGTTGTATGTTAGTATTTTAAGAAATATTTTAAATTAAAAAATTAACTTTAACTTTACAAAATTTTATATTAAAATTTTAATAATTTCATATTCTGAAATTATAATTATGTTTAAAATGTTTTATCACCAATAATCTTCAATAGCTTTTTAAAACAAACAAGATCCGGGTTTTGTTTTTTGTTTTTTTTTAAGAGACAGGTTCTTGATCTGTTGCCCAGGCTGGAGTGCAGTGGTGTAATCGCAGCTCACTGTAGCCTTGAACTCTTAGGGTCAAATGATCCTCTTGCCTCAACCTCCCTAGTAGGTAGAACTACAGGTACACACCACTGTGCCTGGCTAATGTTTTTTATTTTTTGCAGAAATGGGATCTTACTATGTTGCCCAGGCTGGTCTCAAACTCCCAGGTCCAAGCGATCCTCCTACCTCGGCCTCCCAAAGTGCTAGGATTATAGGCAGGAGCCACCATGCCTGGCCACGACTCAGGTTTTATTTGATTTTTTTTTTTTTTACTTCAGAAAAGGAAAATGTATTGGTCAAGTTTTAAAGTTAAAACAAGAAAAGAAAGTTAGTGCTAAAAATGTTTACATAAAAAGTGGAACAAAATTTACAAACAAGATTTTTTGGAAGAAACACAGTTGTTTAAACTGAAAATATTTAGGGCTGGGTACAGTGGCTCATGCCACTGTAGTCCTAGCACTTTGGGAGGCCGAGACAAGAGAATTGCTTGAGGCCTGCAGTTTGAGGGCATCCTGGCCACCACGGCAAGATCCCATCTCTACAAAAAATAGAAAAATTAGCTGGGCATGGTAGCATGTGCCTATAGTTCCAGCTACTCAGGAGGCTGAGGCAGAAGCAGTGCCTGAGTCCAGGAGTTCAAGGTTGCAGTGAGCGATGGTGATGCCACTGTATTCTAGCCTGGTCAATAGAGAGAGACTCTGCTTCCAAAAAGAAAGAAAAAGAAAAAAATTCATGAAATAATAAACAATAAAAATTAAAGTATTAATCACATAATTATAAGCTTCCAAAGCCAAGCATTAAGCAAAAATGAGATACAAATGGCTAATCTTCTATATAAACTTCGAAAAGGATAGGTATTAGTAGAAATTAAAATATAGATTTTCATTAAGCAGAAAGCTTTTCCTGGAGACATGATTCAGCAAGTCATTCTTAATTAAGTGTTAAAAACTAATTGTTAAAAATGGATACCTGCTAAAACTATTATTTGCTTAAAAATGTGTTTAGAAAACATGTATCCTATTCTTCCTATCTGGACTTATATATTTTATTCTATTTTAAAACTATCAAATATAAAGTTAAAAACTATACAATTATAAAACAAGCCCACCAGTGACTATAAACTCTTCAAGTTAATTGATGCATTTGAAATAAAACACTAAACTCAACTCAGTGGCTATCGATTCCTACCTATAGTTCTCCACTTTCGTTCATCAAAAACTGTTTACCCAAAAAAACAGATTTTGGTGGCTAATAATGACTAAGCCAAAACAAAATGGGAAAAGAATTTTCTATTCAATGTCTACATTTTCACCGTCTACTAATGAGCCATTAAACTTCAAAGCAGAGCTGAATACTACACATAATGTTCACGGGAATATATTTGCGAGAGACTTTTTTTTTTTTTGGGTTGTTTTGAAGAGAATATAGTTGAGCGATATTCTAGAAGAAACTAGATTCTTCCCAGGATAGGTTAATTTCATCTGAAACAAGTAACAACTCTCAGACCTACTGTTAAAATAGGTTATGAAATAACCTCTGAAAACGTATCTTATTACAGAAAAGCAACCAACATGAAAAGTTGTAAAATCAAGTTCCAGAAATATATTTCAAGGAGGCCTCTGAATGGAGAAAAGTCTAAATTTCACATAAAACCTTATAAAAAAATTAAATACTTCCATTCTTTTATCACTTAATTTTACCCTGAAAACCATAATCTATTATTTAAAGATTTCATTATTAGACCCATGATAAAAAATAAAGCCCACAGAGATGTACCTGGGTCTCTGAGAGAAGATTGATTGTGTTTACTTTCAGAATTGACATTGCATTCAACCTGAACTTGAAGTTATCTAGGAACCAGGGAAACAAAATTTGGTTCCCTTTTTAAATATCTCAGACTTGGAAAACTCATCACAGCTATTGTGTGACACAAATTCCCAGTCTGAACTGTTATTACTCGTTCGGTCAACATTTTGTCAATGTTATCCACACCAACCAGTTTTGGTTAATGGGACTAAAAATAAAAAGGTTAGATTTAAACACAGTGACTGCTTTCGAGGAGGTAGAAGAGCGTAGTCATTAAGACCACATACATAACGGGGTGTCTGCTGTCTGACCTTTGGCCTGTGCTGCTTCCACTAGTGACTGAAGTCCTCCGTGACTTAATGTTGTATATGGAACATGACAAGCGAACCTACCTCACAGGCTCGGTGCGAGTGGTAAATAAGAAATACACGCATAACATTTAAATACACATCATATCATTTAACACCTGGCAACTATTATTCTTATCAACACAAGCACAGTTCCACAGACCGTGTCGCTTTACCTTTGCTGTTTTAGCAAACAGGCTGCGCGATTCTAGCATTTGGGGCATGTGAAGGTATGCTAACGCCGTATACAAACAGCATAATCCTCAAAGGAGGAGGTGAGGAGGAAACTTTTCGGAGACAATGACTTAAATGTACAAAATATGACTCACAATTCAATAAGGGTGATGATAAAACTGAGCTCAATGCCAATGGCGGCTGGGCCAGGGCAACTTCCTCTGGGGGGGGGGGGGGGGTTTGGCATCGAGACACATGACTAACAGCAGTTGAAAACCTTTTTCTGTCTTAAAATGTCCAAGAATAAACGGTGCATATCATGTTTTAAAATGATACTTCCAGACCAGGCATGGGGGTTCACTCCAATAACCCTAGTACTTTAGGAGGCTGAGGCAGGAGGATTGCTTGAGGCCAGGAGTTCAAGACCAGCCTGGGCAACATAGCAAGACCCTGTCTCCATAAAAAATAATAACTAAAAAAAATTATCTGGGCATGGTGGCGCATGCCTGTTAGTCCTGGCTACTCTGGAGGGAGGCTGAGGCAGAAGGATCACTTGAGCTCAGGAGTTTGAGGTCGCAGTGAGCTATGATAACACCACTGCACTCTAGCCTGAGCAACAAAGTGAGACCCTGTCTCAAAAACAAAGCAAAGCAAAGCAAAACAAAACAAAAGACAGCACAGTCTTGCGTGGCAAAACCATGAAGCGGAATGGTTTAAACGTAACAGGAAGCATTTCACAAGGCAACCACAGGAAAGCCAAAAGCAAATTCAGTCTGCAGATGGACCCAAACAACTGGAACCCATATTAGCTCATGGAGCTAAACCTAACCCAATGGGCCACAACCTACTTCATTCTGTTCGCTCCAAGAAGGTAAAAAAATGTGAACCACTGTGATCTGGGACTTCGGAGTACAGGAAAGAGGTTCAGCTCTATTACAGTTTTAAAGCCCTAAATCACATGCAAAAAAATAAGGTCAAACATAGAATTCAGTTTGCTTTGGAAATATTTGACCTGTTTTAAAGTGAGCATATGCAATGTGTACGCAGAGAGAACACTATTGACTGAATTCTGCCTCCGACAAGCTACCTGGCCTAGGCCTAGGATTTCTCTCAATGCCTCTGGACTACACTTTACTCATGGCTGAAATGAGGAGGGGGGGAGACTAGAGCAAGGCCTGCAAGCTAGCATTCCTGGGGGATTTTGCTGAGACTCTTCTGTGTTGCAAAAGTTTTCCATCTGACCGAGGCGTTGGTGGCATGGTGGTTAGCATGGCTGCCTTCCAAAAGTTTGCAAATGTGAAGGGCAAGAGTTTTCCAGCTGCAAACACTTCTTTGCTCCTTTCTGCCTCCCACCTACCTGCTTCCAGATGGAACACGAGCCTGCCCCTGCCCGACCCCTGCAGACAGGTGAGTATGCCACCCTTGGGGACATAACCTCTAAAGCCCCATCCAACCCTGCAACCCAATTACTTTTCAAGAGTGCTGTTTAGGCCATTGTGATATTTAGCTGCCAGATAATAAGGCAAATTAGAAAATTAAGTATCGTTAATCTCCAAGCTTGTGAACAATGTATCCTGTAGGTATAGAGTCAAAACACAGAACTTTCAGATTGGATACAGGTGTAACTGTGTGATTGGCCATTTTCTGAAAAGACAAAAGCTAAAGCTTAAGTTCTTCTGCCTTATCAGGAGCTCTAACATTAAAAGTCTTTTCTTTTTCTTTTTTAGAGACAGAGTCTCACTCTGTTGCACAGGCTAGAGTGAGTGCCGTGGCGTCAGCCTCGCTCACAGCAACCTCCAACTCCTGGGCTCAAGCAATCCTGCTGCCTCAGCTTCCCGAGTAGCTGGGACTACAGGCATGCGCCACCATGCCCGGCTAATTTTTTCTATATATATATTAATTGGCCAATTAATTTCTTTCTATTTATAGTAGAGAGACGGGGGTCTCGCTCTTGCTCAGGCTGGTTTCGAACTCCTGACCTCGGGCAATCTGCCCGCCTCGGCCTCCCAGAGAGCTAGGATGACATGCGTGAGCCACCACGCCCGGCCTAAAAGTCTTTTCGAGGACTTCCATAACTCTAATTTCTGCCGAGAAGCATACTAGAACATAATATATATTTTTGTCCTAAATAATTTTTAAACAGATTCGCGTTAGAAGACATCATTTTGATAATATGTTTCTAATGCCATGAGAGCAGTGATATGAAAATGATCACTTGCATAAGGATGGTAGAGGAAACAATTCTTTGCAATGGAAGAGGAGAGAAGGCAGGGGGGTGGTTTTTCCATTGTCATCTTCCCCAACTTCCAACGTCAAGCACATGACCCGGGCCTTCATGTCCTATGGGCTTTGCTTGGAGTTAAGTTATTGCAACACGAGAGAACAACCATGAACACAAACACGTATACTAACTTTACGAGTCAGGGGATGGCAGCTGTCTCCCAGTTTGCCCATGGGTGTACAGATCCTTATGCTCTTAACCCAGATGCTGACAGCACAGCACATGCCTCCACCGCACTGGGGGTCCTTGTCGCAGGCCTGAAACGTAACAAACAAACAGATAAATGCAGATAGCCTGCAGATAAATGCACGCTAAGGATCCTGATCTAAAATTAGCAGCGAAAACGCTCTTCAAATATCCAAACGCTATGACTTTTAATAATCTCACATATAAGAAAGAATTAAGATATTCATTTATTTGCACAAATCTATAATAAAGTCTGATCAGAACAGATTTTTCCAGTTTTTCAAAATTGAATGAAATAATAGCCCTTGGATTACAAAAATCTCAGATAAACATAAGATTTTTTTAAGAAAACAAAATCAGCTCTCTTTTTCTAGTGCTTTGCGGCTGAATTGGCTTTGAACTTGAAGAATAAGTATATTAGGCTTATACTACACACAGCCATTAGGAACTATGTAAATTGACTCACGAGAGTTTATGACTATTAACTGCAGAATACATTGGGCACAGTTTAAAAAAGAGAGTTAAATGGTCTCTAAATCGGGCATGAAACACTCTAGACTCATAAAGGCACTGATGTAAATTTTAAAAGTGCTCATTTCCCCTTTCTGATATTTGCATTTTGGTTCATGAGACTTGATGTTTCTCACAACACTGATTTGATTTTCACCATTTCCTCTTTAAAAAAAAAAAAAAGAAATCTCATAGATTTAGAATGGCCAAGACTTTGGCCTTTGGTATGTTACTCTTTTTTCAGGTAAAGAAGCTGCAAGGAGGATATTATTGGCTTAGGATATAGATATGTGTACATTACCAAATCAGGTGAACTACTGTATAAAATACATCGGATTAAGAAATGAAGGTGACAGGTGCAATTATCAACAGTAATTATGCAAGGCACCTGCTTCCAAATATAAAATTTTGTAAATATCTATAATTAAAGAATCGACTATGGAGGAATTTCCATACTCTACTAAATAGAAATAAATAATGAAGTCTAAATTTATTTGCATGAAAATGGATCTAAAGAACTATCATTCTTTCCCAGAATCAACGAAAAGTAGAATGCTTTGTTGTAACACTATGCAGTAATCTGTTTTGCTAGCAATAAGGTAAAAACATCCTGTATATATATGTAAGAAACTAAAAAGTCTGTCTTTCAGGCACAAATGTAAATATACACTTATTGGAAAAAACTAAAACAGTCTTTCAAAGTTCTCAGTTTTGGGGAGCAGCCATAACTTTCAAAACAAATATATGGCCCATTTTGATCACTATTTTTCATTAAAAGTGACCAACTATCTTGCTTTAGAGTTTATTTACTTCCTCCATTCGAATTTTTCCCTTAGTCTATTTAAAATAAGTATCTGGGTACAAACTACAATTTTCTTCTTGGGGTGTTTGGATTTTATAGGACAACATCTAAACATTTCCACTTTCCAAAGGAAATACCAAAAAAATCGCATATGTGACATGCCCATTATATTCCGCAGATGAGATGTCTTAGTTGGTGATCTTTTCCAATATGGTTTTAACAAATCTATATGGACATATAAACCAATTTCAAAATACCTACATCCATTACCAGAAAAACTATATATTCAAGGAGGATGTTTTAACTAGTACTTTATTTCAACAGAAGCTCAATACCCTGGATTCTGAGGCCCTACTAGTAGCTCTTTTTATAAGACAATTAAATATCCAGCCAGTACTAGTTGGGGGGTGGATTGGGGGGGAGTGAGGAGTTGGGGACCACAGCTATAGACAATACATCTAGATAAGTTACTGAGTTTTTCATTTGAGTCCAGATGGTTCCTGTCATGGATACATAACCACATTTTATTACCATGTTGCTTTAGAGAAAAATTTTTAATTCCCTTTTTGTAACACCCAGTTAAAACAACAAAAACAGCACACATAACTGTATACTAAGCCCAGTCTAAACCTCTCTAACAGATAAACAGCTAGCGTGATAAAATTTCATTTTGTAACAAAAAGCTTCAGTTCTTAGAAAATTTACAAAGAATTGTACAGGTTTATATATCTTTAATTGGACAACTGTTTCCTAGTGGCCTTCCTCCTTAACCCATTGCAGATCTATTCAAAGAGTGTTGCCATGTGAATGGAACAAAAAGATACTTATATTGCAAAGGAACCTTTGGCTCAGAGGATTAGGAGAAACTTAAAATGAACCAGCAGGGGAAGAAGGGGGAAAAATGCAATTATGTTTCAATTCTCATGTATTAGAAAAACCTGTAAAAACTTTTTTTTTCCAACCACTCCAGCTAGCTACTGAGAAAGCTATGCAAGTAATTAAAAAAAAAAAAATTCTCTGTTCTAATAAACACCACAAAGCCTTCAATTCAGTATCTGTTGGATATTACCAAATGCTGCAATAGCACCAGGACTTTCAAAGTGCTCTAAACCTATTAACTAATACAGAGATAACAGAGTGTTATTTTCTCAAGAGAATGGCATTTCCTTTAAAGTTATTTCACTATGTATCATTATTTCAAATATAGACATTTTACTTAAAATCCTATAATGCAATCCTATAATCCTACAACTTAGCTATATCTCAAGTCATTTAATGAAGGTGTAAAGGAATTCTGCACGTAAGGAAAAAGAGGAGAGCGGCCCAATAACCAGGAAATGGCAATGGTTTTGCATGGTTGATGTAAACTAGACTTCTAAATTTGGTCCTGTAAACTCATTCCTCATATGCACAAAAAGAAAACCGCTGGCAGTAGGAGAGAAAAGAACTAGCTCCTACTTACAAAGGCGATGAGGACGCCTTCTCTTGAGTTTAGACAACATCTGATAGCAGCCCACTCCATAATTACACTGGGGCACTGGACGTGCTTTTTGCAGCAATTAGAAATTAAAAGCGTGTACAGGGAGAGCCTCGGGACGCTGGGTGGGGAGAAGCCCCGGAACCCAGGAGGAAGCGCCCACGGTCGCCTTTCGGAGCGCACTGGTGGCCGGGGTCCTGGCCTTTCCAAGGGTCTGGGCGAGGCCGCGGGGCTGGGGGCGCCGGGCTCGCCCGTGCAGCCGGGGAGGCCGTGGGGAGCGAAGGTTCGAGGCTGGCGCGCCTCCAAAAGTGCTCGAAGGAAACTTCTTTCAGCCGAGCAGAAAACCAGCCCAGACACCAGTCGCGCGGCTGCGGGGACGACCCAGGCGAGGGGAGGTGGCGAGGGGACACCCTTGTCGCTTTTCCCCCCAGGACGCGCCCGGTGTCCCCAGAGTCCGCTGCTTCTGGGGCAGGACACCTCGCCCAGGGCGCCCGGTGGCGAGCGAGGCAGGTGTCCCCGCGCAGGGCGCCCCTCCCCGCGTCCCTCTGCCCCAGATCGGGTCCGGGCCCCGGGGCCGCCCGGGGCGGGCGCATCTGGGGCGGGCGGGCGGGCGGGCGCGCACGCCGCGGGGACAGGTGCGCCGGCCCGGGCGAGCCGCTTACCCCGGTGATGACCGCGGCGTGGCCGGCGCGGGGCGGCGGCAGCAGCAGCGCGGGCAGCAGCAGCAGCAGCAGCAGCGGGGCGCGGCGCGGGCTCCGCATGGCGCCCCGGGGCCGGGCGGCCGTTGGGGACGCGGGGCCGCGGGCGCTGGCGCGGGCCGGGCGCTCGGCGGGGCGCGGAGCAGGGCGGGCGGCGGGCGGCTCCCGCGAGCCTGGCGGCCGTTATAAAGGCGAGCCCCGCGGTGAGTCACGCCGCCGCCCGCCCGCCCGGCAGCACGCGCGGGGGCCACGGCGCGGGCACACGCCCCACGCCCCACGCCCCCCGCGCCGCGACATCCCCGGCAGCACGCGCCCGCGCCGCCTTTGTGCTCGCGGGCCGGCGTGCAGGGCTCTGCGTGCTCGGCGCGGAGAACTTCCAGATCATTTGCTCCGCAGATGTTCAGGGGCGCCCGCTCCGCGCCCGGAGCTGCGACCACATGCGGGCGCGATGCGGGGGTCGGGGGGGGGGTGGGGGGGACAAGCGATGGCCCCTGCGCTGGCTCGTGCGTCCGGCAAGTGCGCGCCCCGAGCGCCCGCTGCGCGCCAGGTGCGCCACCGGGTCTGTCCTCACGGTCGGACAAGTTAACAGGAAAGACAGACACGGAGCACGCACGAGACGTGCAAGGCAGGGGGAGAAACAAAGGCAGAGCAGAGTCACCCCCAATCCCGCCTCCCCCGCGACGTGGAGGGGTTTGTCCTCCCAGCTGTGGGAGTCCCGTGTGTCGCTTTCATTTCAGACGCCCCCCCCCCCACCTCTTTCGGCTCACATCTGCTCCTGACCCTGTCCCTCCTCTCTGATTCCCCTCACGTGTCCTTCCTCCCCGGCAGCGTCGCCCCATCCCGGGCAGACAGTCCAGGACGCAGCCGGAGGGAAATGAGCGCGCCTGCTGTCCTGGGTCACCCCGTCGCCCCTTAAGCTCTGGGTGGGCGGCTCTCTCTTTAACTCTGCAGCCCCCCCCCCCAGGAAAATCTCCAGTCTGTCTTCGAGACGCGACAGGTTACTGTGATCCGTTCATCCATGCAAACACGAATTGAGCGTCTACTGGGTCCCCGGCGTCCGGCGAGAGAACGAATGACAACTGTGCCCTCCATCTCTGACCCTAGCCTGGCTCCAAGCATCTCAGCCGGTTTCCTTCGACAGAAATGATTTCAGGAATATGTAGGTGTGACCGCAGCAAACTTGCTTGCACGGGCGTTTTAGGGAGCCCACATTTCTTCCTGAATAGCCTCAACCTCTCTAGCTTCCCTGATCCCCTAAGAGCTACAAGCTGTTGAAAAGCAGACGCATCTTCCAGCCTCTTTAATAAACGCAGTAAGGAGAGTTGAGACGCAGTTACTCTCCGGCTGTGGGGCTCCCCCATGCCAAAGCATTCAGGCAAAATATTTGGGGGGGAGAAAGGCAGCCAATTATCTGAATGTTAAACAGCTGAATATTTGGAAACCCAAATCTTTGCCTGATTTTTTTTAAAAACCCTTTCCCCCAAGTAGTTTCATGTTTGAGAACTGTCCTGAAACAGAAAACACAAAAGGAATAAGACTTCTGTAACTTTTAAAAAATCGTTAAAAAATTGGGCTCACAGTAGAATAAGTGGAAACAGTAGCAAGTGACAGGCTTGTGGAAAGTTTCCTTTTCCAGTCTCCATGCCAACACTAGCAGGGGAATGCTGCCGGGTAAATGCAAAAACCAGTCAACATGGATTTTAACATTCCTATGACTTTTTTTTTTTTTTTTAAAAATGGTCTATTTCATATTCACTACTATTGAATGCCAGCGTGGGTATTCCCTGCTTCTCCAAAGCACAGAAAATGTGATACGTCTACATAGGAAAAACCCAGTTTCAAAAGTGGCTGGCTTTGTACACAGCTGGTTGGAAAACAATCCTCAGGAGGCTGTTTTGAAACAAGGTTGGAAGGACTTGAAAATAGGGTTGGTTTCATGTTGTTTCTTTGGGGAGCTTTAATTGTTTTAATGGTTTAGACCAGAAATAAAGACTCCTGATATGCCGTCTTTGCATCCGGGGCCAAGTTAGAAAATGAAAGTCTGACTTCAGTTCTTATAAAGGGAAAGATGAAAGAATGAGTTTGGATTAGTCCATAAAAATAAATTAGGTGGGAAGGCCAACCTACCAACAATGAAATAGAAATGGAGTAGTTTGTTCTATTTTATGACGATAACCTGTTGATATTGCTACATGATCATTTCAGCCCAGGGAAAACTGTATGAAGTGAACCAAATGGGGCGTGTTTCAGAGTGCAGACTATACCCTATTCTAGCAGACTGTCAAGGCTCAGGTTAATTGAAGGTGCAATACAAGAGAGTCAACCTCATGGGGTACAACCCCCATGGGATTTAAAGGGAATAATATCTGCAAAGTGCTTAGCCCTGTGCCTGGAACAGACTGGAAGCCCTGATAAGGTTCCCTGTTATTAAGTCTCATTATTTGGTCTCCCCTGACAATTGCAGCCAATTCCATGTAGGTCTTCCCTGTCTTGCCCACCTGATTAGATTGTTGTATACCCCTTGTGATTTGATCCTTGCGTCTCATTTTCTATATATCCCTCTTGGCGCATGGCACAATGACAGGCATACAGCAGGCACTCAGTGAATAATTGATGATCAATATTGCCAGAGTAGGTTGGTGCAGTAGGCTAGATTGTGTCCCCCAGAAAGCTATTTTCAAGTCCTAACCCCTGGTACCCGTGAATGTGACATAATTTGGAATCATGGTCTTTGTAGATGGAATCAACTTTAAGATGAGGTCGTACTGGATTAGAGTGGGTTCTAAATTCAATGGCAGGTGTCTTTATAAAAGAAAGGAGAGAGAGATTTGGATACAGGCGCACACAGAGAGAGGAGAATGTCATGTGAAGATGGTGACAGAGACTGGAGTGATCGACAAGCCAAAGAACACCAGGGATTGCCAGCAACCATCAGAAACTGAAAGAGACAAGAAAGGATTTTTTTCCCCTGAGCCTTCGCAGGAAGCATAACCTTGATTTTGGACTTCTGGCCTCCAGAGCCATGAAAGAATAAATTTCTCTTGTCTTAAGCCGCTCAGTTCGGTAATTTCTTATGGAAGCCACAGAAAACTATGATAGGTGGGTAGAGCTAGAGGTTTGTACAGCAGCTTCCAAATAAATGCCTCTCCCTGGTATTGATGCCTATTGCTTTTGCTGACGTTTTAGTGACCAAATAAGTCACATGGCATCTCATCTTCAAGAAGATGGACAATGCAAGTCTGCAACTCGCTGTGGTTTCTGGAGAGAACCAGAAATCTGGTGAGCAGCGCCATATTCTATAGGAAAGGAGTCATTTGTGGTTTGGACTCCTTCATGAACTTTGAATGATATTAGTAATTATTATTATGAATGATGATGTGTTATCTCCTTGGCATATTTTCTATTTCAGTATTCTTTATACAAGAATTATACAAAGACTCTGAAAAAGAGTAAGTGTATCAGCTGATATTTTCTTTTAGGTGGGTAGTAAACCCTCATTCATTCCATGGTGTTAACTGAGCACTTAGTATATGCCAGATACTGTGTGCATCACTGAGGGTACAATGGCGAGCAAAACGGATGTGTGCTCCTTCTTCATGGAAAGAAGGACATGAACCAAATAATCACGCAACCCTATGATCACAGGAGACAAATGTAGGGTACGGCGAGAGAGCACAGGAGGAAACTTGAAGGTTTCCCTAAAGTAATGGATCTGAAGTGCCACTAGAGGGCAGCCAATGTGGCCCAAGAAATGAACCTAAAGAGGAGTCTGGTACTAGAGCCAGGGACCCACTGGGGGCCTTATGTGGGCCGTGCTAGAGATCTTGGTCATTATCATGGTCAGTCGGGGAAGTTCCAAGGAAAACGTAAGAATGGGCAAGCATGACGTGAGCAGCTTTTACAAAGAAGCAGTGCAGTGTGACTCCTCACTGCAGCGTGACTCCACATGTCCGAGTTCCAGCTCCTTCTGGCCCCCGCCCCGAACCTCTTGTCGCAGGCAACTCCAGCCTTCTGCGGAGGACCTTGAAGTCATCCTTGACCCTCTCTTTCTCTCATGCCTGATGCCCATCCCACTGGAAATCTTGCTGGCTTTGCCTTCAAAATGCATATAAAATACAACATATTATCATATCAATAGTAACATCATAATGGATTATAATAAACTACAAGTACATACAAAATAAAATAGACTATATTAAAATATATCTGACCACTTTGCCCTCTGTCCTGGCCATCCTTCTTCCTCTGAGCCTCTGTCATCTCCATCCAGGATTAAGGTCACCACCGTCACCTCGTGACTTGCCTCCCGGGGTCACCCTGGCCCTTTACGTCCTTATCATCAACCCAGCTACCACGGATATTTTTTTAAAAATATAAGTCAGACGCTTTGCTCAAAACTCTGCAGGGGTTTCTCGATTCCCTCATGGAGACCTTAAGCTCTTTGGCTTGATCTAGCACTACAACTACCCTTTGTCCTCCTGCCGGCTCTGCTGCAGCCATACTGGCCTCCTGGAGGTTTCTAGAGCACACAGGGCGTGCTCCCACCTTGGGGAACTTCTTCCTGGAACCTCACTTTGTCAGAATTGCTCTTTCCCCAAGTAGACAGCCACGTGGCTGACTCCCTCCTCTCCTGTGTTTGCTCTAACCTCTGCTTTGTAAGGAGGCTTATCCTGACCATCCCAATTAAATGTGCAATGGTCCCAGCACTCCAGACCCCCTTTATTGTGCTCCTTTTATATTTTGCTTTTTCCTATAGCACTCAAGACCTTCTAGAATATTCTATTATATATTATGTGCATTGTTTATTGCCTTGCTGCACCCGCCCCGCACATGCACCAAAATCTGAGCTCCACGAGATCAGGGATTTTAAAAAAAATTTGTTCTGTTCATTGATTTATCTCCAGAACAGTGCCTGGCACATAGTAAGCACTTAATAAATATTGGTTGAACAAACTGCAAAAAAATATGGATTGAAAGGCGGCTGAGAGCAGAGCTGATGGGAGGGTACTGCAGGGGTCCAGGTGGCTTCTGTTACTTCCCCTGGTTGGCAGTAAAGAGGCAGAGAAGTGGACTGACCCACTTAAGCAGAACTCATAGAGTTTACCATGGGTTACATAAAGGCTGGAGTAGGAAATATCATGATTCACTTTATATCACTCATTGGAGAAAGCACTGGGCCAGAGAGAAAACTCTGGCCAGTTTTGCCTTAAAATTCTTTCCTTTGCCAATTTCCTATAATGTAGCCACAATGGTAAAAAATTCAGATCAGGGGCCTGGCAAACTGTCACCTTCTGCCTGTTCCTATAAATCAAGTTCGAGTAGGGCACAGCCACACTTGTCTATAGAATGTCTAGGACTTCCTTCCCGCTAGAGGGAAGAGTCGGGTATTTGCAAGAGAGACCCTGTGATCCGCAAAGCTGAAAATATTTACCATGTGGCCCTTGACAGAAAGTTTGCTGACTCCTGCTTTAGGTAATAAACAGGAGCCTCGAGTTTCTTTACTGCTCCTCAGGGCAAATTTGTTACCACTTGCTTTTCCTGGGCCTGTTAGGGGCTGTCCTTTTGAGGCTGTCTCTGGTTGACCAGGGTAGTTCATTCGCTCCCTGGGTTTTGGGAATTTGCCCCAAGTTCCAGCTTGCTGATGGATCCTTTGCATCATTTTAATTGCCTGTTACATAGTAGGTGCTCAATAAATATCTGTTGGTGGGATTTGCGGAGGAAGGCAATAAGCTGTGTTTGGTCTGCCACCTTGAATCAGAGGCTCAGAACATTTTCTCAGCCACCTAAAGGAAAAGAACTTTTATGACCCTTTTACAGGAAGCTCTAGTTTTAAAAGTGATTCTAGCTTGTTTGAGGACTTACTGTTGTATGTGTGTTCTTCATATGAATCCTAATTATGATAGCATAATAGGTGGGCCCAGTAATTTCATGACCGGGTCTCATTTGTCTTTGTGTAAATGATTTTCATTTAGATGCATTCAAAAAAAGTAAAATAGATATTCTCCTTGTTTTTTCACCCTTCATCTTTTATCACTGTACTGTTACATAGTGGATTTTTTTGTTGTTGTTGTTAACAAACCTGTAATATCAGTCTGAAATATCTTTTTAAAATAATAACCATACTTTAAATGTGACATATGAAAGATGAATTTGCTTTTGTAATTCTAAATAAGACATCTATTTTAATCTATTTCAATGCTGATGCTTTGTCTTTATATTTAAAAATAAATCACCAAGATTCCATTTGAAAGCCAATTGTCTATGGAGGCACTAAAATTATTTGGTCTATTCAAGTGATAATGTACAATAAAGTTTACCTATTTTTAAATAGTTGAAATATTAATTCAAGAGAAAGAGTTTTTTTAAAAAAAAATGATTAGTACAAAATGCATTGAAATAATATGACAGGTCAGGATGAACATTTGCTTCTAAAAGATTTAGGTTGTATTCATTATAAGGCTGACTGTTATTTAATATTTATTTTTAGCCTTAAGGCTATGGCTTATGTATTTTGCACTTCATTAAAAGGGAGAGATTGTTATGCAAATCTTTAGCATATTTGGTAATGTTCCAGAGAGAAAAGTCCTCATATAGAAAAGAAAAAAAAATTTCTAAAGATAAAAACCAGGGCTGGGTCAATTACTTCCATATTATTTTAGGTCAATATTTATTAGCTAATAACCCATACAAATAAATTTCATTTAACAATTTGTTTTTCTGCTCTAAATTTGAGTTATATTTATTTTTTTACTGTGGGAAAGGACTTGAAAGAAATAGTAAGACACCTGGGTATAGGAATTTATAGGCACAAAACCTTCATTTCTAAATGTAAATGTAAAGGCTATCTCTTTCTATGCTTTGCACACAGTAGGTACTCAATAAATCTCAATATGTCTTATATAATATCCCGCTTATCCTACATGGTAGCTACTATCACAATGCCTATTTTACAGATGAAGGGGAGTATGATTTGAAGAAATTAATCGTGTTATACAGAATCATAGTAATTTCTGAGTAGTGAAGCTGGGTTTCAACTCAGGTTGATCAGATGCAAAATACTTAACGATTCCAACTTCTTCTTGAATTTATATGTTTTACTTAAATATCGCCATAAAAAATTTAGGTAGCCAATAACCAAAAGGGAGAGACTATAATGTGAATTTTCTTCACTCATCTTAAAATGCATCTCTCGCTTTCTCTTACACTCTCTCTCTCAACAACTCAGAGATCAAGACTTGAAAACAAAATGGCAGAGAATAGGTACAATTCTATGCATGCATCTATTTTTTTTGGGGGGGGAAGATTTTTCCCTTCCACGGGGATCTTCTGAGGAACAGGTACAGAAGAGCAGCTTTTTTTTTTTTTTTGTAGGAGAAGGAAATGGGCCATCCATGTTCTCGAGCTGTGGGTTCATTTGCCATACATAGTTTTAAGGGAGGCTTGGTACTTTTGCTCTCATAAGGTGAGTAGCCTACCAAAGTCATCCTGCTTGCTTTTTTAGGCAGAAGTGTCAGAAGAGTGAGCCTAACTCTGGAGGCTGAGGACTCTAGCACAGCACCTGCCAGCAAGTATTTCTTCTTAGAAAAATATGGAATTTACGATCAGATAGAGACCTCTTCGGAGCCACAATTTATATTAACACATTAAAGGCCCTGAGAAGTCCTGCAACAAGAAACAGCCCAACTTGCTACAACCCAGCATTTCCAAAATATTTGGTCACAGAACACTTTTTTGCATGTGTCAGGGAGAAAATTGTGGGCAAATCTCAATCCCTTATCTTGACCACACCCAAGCCTTAACAAGAACCCCACTAAATTTCAAATAAGTGTTTTGAGTATGTGGCCAGTCCCAAATGAGTTCATCCATTGAATACAAGGAATACTGAGATAATCTAATTTAGCTAATTCAGTTTACAGATGAGGAAACTGAGAGTCCAAAAGATTTAATCTCATAGGAACTAGGAGACGGAACTGGGAATAGACAATAGGTCTCCCAACTCCTACTTCAAGTTTTTTTCTGACCATACAGGCATTCGTTTGAGTTACGGGTATCCATCTATAAAACAGGTAAAAACACATTTTCCAAAAACAGGAGGCTACTTTGAGGAAGATCCCTGCCCTGAATGTGGAGTCATTGCAGTCACATTTTCTGCTGCCATGACAGTGCCAGATGGCCCTCAAATGGTGCAGGCTTAAAGCAGCCTGGGTCTCAGTCCACTGACGTCATTTATTTTTCACAAGGTTTGACAGAGTTTGGGTTTGCTAAATGTATCCGTAGGTGTTACCAACGTTTGGCCGTGAATTAGCAAAAAGGATAGTCAGGGCAGGTTTGAGTGGCAGGGGGCTGGAAAATTACTTCCGGTGAGATAAACTCTCACTTTGAGAGTCCTAAATGGCAAATTGCTAACGCCTCTCATTTGTTTACTTCCAAAATGTTTTCAGGCTGATAGATGCAATTCGCTGTAATAAAAGTGTTCCCAAGCCCTATCCAATGATCCATAGTAATTGTGCTTTTATGATCTTATTGCCTCCATTTTCTTGTGTGTTTGTCTGTTTAATAGACACCCCCCCCCCCACCATCATAATAGCTGGAGATGAAGGAGCGGGGAGAGAGACAGATGACTTTATTGAGATGCTTCTTTCACATAGAGCTGGTTTTTTTGCTGGGAGGGCGGGGCTGGAACTCAGCCCTGACTATAGGGCTCCCAGTCTTCCTGAAAGCTGATGCAACCCCCCAAATGCTATCTCAGCATCAACTGATTTCAGTTATTCAGTTATTTTACAATTAACCAATTGCCAGTCTGATGTGTAGACTGATCGCCTTGTATATCCAGTTTGTGTAAACCAGTAGATTCCAGACTTTGTATTTTTTTGATGGGACATCCAAGTTTTCATGGGAGTCCTGTCCCAAATGATTCTCCCTGGTTTCCTTTCTCTTCTGGTTCTTGTGTGTGCAGGGGGGAGAGGGGGAGAGGTGGAGGGGGAACACAGGCGATTTAACTCCCCAGAGACACACTGGGTTGCCCCTACGTGCTTATAGCGCTGTGACAACCACACTGCATGTGGCACTAGAGGGTTCTTCGCAGAGCACCCATTTCATCATTACCGTGTTCAAAGTCTTTACCTGGTTTCCTAAACTGACAGCTCATCTCGTTAAGTCTACAATCCCTCTGAAAAGTATTCCTATTTCTCTGTGACTGTTGATTATTGAAGGTTTGCCCCAATGATAATGAGCCACGGCATCAACTGAGTTCTTGAAGTATAAAATATCTGACTTCCCTGTAGTACACTTTATATTTTGAATGCTATTATTTATCTTTCTAAAACATTAAGATCAACCAACTGAATATTGGAGCAGATTTGGGGGTTTAGCAATGTGTTGTCAGAATAAATTGGGGGTTATGCTCAACTGCTCCTTTCCCCCTCCTACGGGGAACTGTACAAGTTTAACACACACTGAATCGACCCAGAGATTAGGATGCAAATGTAAACAGGCAGAAAGGCTTGTGGGTCTGGCCTTCAGAGTCTGGAGCTAGGTTTGGAGGAGTCTATCTCAGCTCTGCCATTTATGGCCTATCTAGCCTTAGGAAAGATATTTAATTTCTCAGAGCTTCGGTCCTTTTATCAAGCACATGGAGGTAATAATAAAAATACCTGCACTCTAGGATTGTTATGAGAATTAAATGACAATATGCCTAACACAGTCTAAGAGCCCAACAACACATTTGCTATGATCAAAAGACAAGGGTATCATGCCAACATCAATGTGCTGGTTTTGGCAATGTACTGTGGCTATACAAGGTGCTATTGCTGGTGGAAGTTGGGTGAAAGGTGCTTGAGAACTCTCTGTATTATTTTTGCAATGTCTTGTGAGTCTAAAATCATTTCAAAATAAAGAGTTAAAAGGGAACACGGCGTAGTCCAACAGAACTTTCTGCAATGAGGAAAATATTTCATATCAATGCAGTTTGTAACAGTATGACTAGCCACGTGTGGTCGGTCGTAGAGCACTGGAAATGTAGATAGTGCAACCGAAGGATGAAATTTTAAATTTAATTTAATCTCAGTCAATTTAAATTTAAATAGCCGCATGTGTCTAGTGACTACTATATTGTACAGTACAAATGTAAATTAAACTTTTGCTACATTACTGTGAAGATTCTCGAAACATAAGGCTGTAAAAGAGCCTGAATGCTAGAGAAAAGCTTAGCTCACAAACAAATACCATGGATAACCTGCTTGTGTAGAGGAGATGTTGTCCAGGAAAACATATTAGCCAATTCTGATAAAAATGATAATAGCAAACATTAAAATAAGCACTTCAGAGATGCCAGAAATGGTGCTAAGCGTTTAATATGCATTATCTTATATAATCCTCCCAACATCTCCAAACAATTATTATTATTATAACAACATCAAACATCTATCAAGCACTTGCCATGTGTCAGGCAGGATGCAAAATCCTTACATATTTTGCCTCATTTAATCCTTACAACCTGGTGAAATAAGTGATAAAAATGCCCCATTTATAAGCTCTGTGATTTTATGCAAGTTTCTTAACCTCAGAAAATGGAAATATGTAACCTCTACTAAAAGTATAAGATGTATAGGCACAGCCATCCCATGGTCTACACAGGGGATTAGTTCTGGGGCCCGCTGAGTGTGCTTAAATCCACACCTGCTTAAGCCCCACAGTCAGCCTTGCGGAATGAGCATATATGAAACATCAGCCCTCCCTATATTTGGGTTTCGCATCCCACACATGCTGTATTTTTCATACGAGTTTGGTTGAAAAAAATATGCATATCAGTGAACCCACACGGTTCAAGTTCAAGTTGTCCAAGGGTCCGCTGTGCATTTAAAAAAAATAACAGTATTGCAATAAGTGCCTTGTGGCCAACACCCAGCGCTGGCGTTTGTACCCTGCCTGGGCTCCAGAAGCCCACGTGTGCCTCTCCCCAAAGGCACGGCCACCCTTCACGCCAGAGCAAAGCACCTTTCTGGGTTTTTGCATGTGTGTGTGTGTTAGCCATTTCCTAACTCGTTTCTCGTAGTTTCGCCAGCTAGCTACGGATCCCTGAAGAGACATGAATTCTTGACTCCATTGCAAACACCTCTGAGCTCTTCCTCTTCCCGAATTTCTGCAAAACTTGAATTTGACTTTCTGACTTCCTCGTGAGTCTTTCCATTGCAAGTCATGAAGCCTAACTCAAACTGGCTTAAGCAAAGGGAAAGAATGTATGTACTCTCGAAGCAGAGAAGGACCAGGGTAGGTGCAGGCGGGTCTTCCATTGTGGTTTGTGTTGGGTTGGTCTGCTTCTCTGTTGAGACCCCCCACCACCACCGCAGTGAGGTGGTCCCAGAAGCTCTAGGCTGACACCCCCTCTGTTTCTCATTTCCCAGAAGCAGAGCTCAAACTCCTCTCCCCTTACCCAGTAGGCTCAGCTGAAATCCCAGGATCGAATCTCTGTGGACCATGTTGGGTTAGGGGTTCATCTCTAAACCAGGTGCTATGGCCACAGGGAGGGAACGTGCTGATTGGACGGGCTTGTGATGCGGAGGTGTGCGCTGCTGCTGTGCATATGGGGGTAGCCCCATGCAGACCACCTGGACTTAGGGCACGTGGGTGTGGTTCTTCTCCTAAGGAAAATGAGGCTGCAGTTAACAAAAGAAGAGGGACGGACGCTGCACAGGCAAAGGCCAATTAATTTCTTTCTATTTTTAGTAGGGACAGGGGTCTCGCTCTTGCTCAGGCTGGTTTCGAACTCCTGACGTTGAGCGATCCTGCCCACCTTGGCCTCCCAGAGTGCTAGGATTACAGGCATGAGCCACCGTGCCCCGGCACAAGCAGGGTTACTCTGTAAACACCTATCAGCGATTGATGAGCCTTTAAATCCTCCCAAGAGTCAAGAAGCAACGTAACTGCCCATGCGAAGGACTTCTCAACCTTACAGGGAAACAGATGGTGTCTTAAACACGAACTATTCTCTTTCGCAAGGAAAACATTACCACGGACTTGATCTTTGGGCTTTCGTTTTTATATGCCATCCCCTTTGACTCCAAAAATGTACTTTGTATGTTTAGATTGGGTAGTAGTTATGTCTCTAACTTCCTACTTGGTGACTACATAGATTCTCTATCTGCCAGAATGAGGTAAATGAAAAAGAAATTAGTGGGTGCTATTTCAGAGATGTATGGTACAGAGATCAGCAGGAAAAGCCTGAAACAAACAAAAAGCAACCCATGATTACTCATAACAAAGACGACTACCGAACAACGAGACTTTATGAGACTAAAATCATGAAATATTTATAGATCAGTGTGTTCTGTTTGCTACTGCAAACCAGTTTTCATTTTTCACATTTCTCTCTAGGCTTCTATTAGAAGCCATGGAAACAAGTCCCTCCCTTTTTTCTTCCTATGCAAATTGTTCACCTCAGCATTTACTGACCTTTTCTTGGCGTATTCTCTTTGACTATGGCCATGTCAGGTTGTAAAGGAATGCAAAGAACCTGGTAATGAATGCTTTCGGAAGATAACATTGTACTCACTATTAAATTGAAACTAACCAAAGAGCATACATGTGCACAGAGGGAAGTAAAACTCAGTGGAAATTAACCAGGGTGAAGTGAGTAGAAGGAGAGAGGGAAGAAAACCTACCTAATGGGTACCATGAATACTATTTAGCTATTACCAAAAAGCATTACTGAAGCAATCCATGTAACCAAAAACATTTGTGCCTCCTTACTATTTTGAAAATAAAATAAAAAAAAAAATAGCACAATTACTTTGCAGAATTTTAAAATATATATTAATGTATGTCAATGATAATTCGCCTACCATAAAATAACTATTTTCTTCCATAGGACGTTTGCAAGGCAAAACATAGCGTTCCTCTTTCTGGAGAACTATTTTCTCCAAATCTGCATGTAAGTCACATTTTTGTAAACTAAATCATCCTTTAAGGCTTAAGGTCCAGGATAACTCAAAAATTTTACAATGAATCATGACACAATTTTAATTTTAAAGGAGTGAGAAACTTCCCAGCTATCTTACGCAAGCTCCTCCATTTATAGATTCGGAGTCTCTATGAATGTCTAGTGGGAAATGGCTTACCTAAGATGCACTTACAGTTAGCTCGTTCTGTGATTTGTGTTAATAGTCTTGTTTTTTGTTTATTTTTTTGTATTTGCAGATTTTGTTTTCCATGTTTACTTAATGGAGGGTAGACCTAGAGGACCAAAAGAAGATTAATTTTTCACAGCTCTCTTATAGTTTGGATATCATATGTCGATAATTGTAAAGTTTGTAGATAATTGAGATAATACTTGGTTTTTTTTTTTCCCTTGGTCGGTCAATACACTGTATTTTAAAAAACAACTAAAGCACAAATACAGGAGCAACAGAGCTTGCTGTCTATTTCATGTCAACTTTTTAAAAAATGTACTTATTTAATAGACAAATAAAAACTATATATATTTATCATGTATAACATGTTTTGAAATATGTATACATTGTGAAATGGCTAAATTGAGCTAATTAACATCTGCATTACCTCACATACTTTTTTTTCGGTGATGAAAACGCTTAAAATCTACTCTCTGCAATTTTCAAGAATACAATGCATTGTTATTAACTATAGTCGCCAAGTTGCATAATAGATCTCTGGAACTTATGTCTCCTATTTAACCGAAATTTTGTATCCTTTGACCAGCTTCGCCCCAACTCCTCCTCCTAAAAAACCGTGTAGGCTTCCAACAGATTTTGGATACAGAAAGGTCAAAGATTAAATGAGAGGTTGGCAACTGGGGGTGACGTTACCCGCCCAGGGGACTTTTGGCAAGGTCTAAAGACATTTCTGCTTGTCACAACAGGGGGCAGGTGCTTCTTGCAATGTGTCTAGTGAACAGAGTCCCATGTGGCACGGGACGGTCCCCAGCAACGAAGCAGTTCCCAGACCCGAACGTCAACATGCTGAGGTTGAGAAGCCCTGGGTTAAACGAATCCAACCTTCTTGAGGTGAAGACGCCCACGATGATAATAAACCTCGTCTTTAATTACTCTGTTGAGTGCTCCTTTATTAAAGTGTCAAAATAATCTGCATCCCTTCAAAGAAGCTCGCTTCAGAAGCCTCCTCCCTCCTTTTTTTTTTGCATTTACCCTCGACTTCTTCCTTCTTGTGAATTTGAAGAGTGCTCTCTTCTCCCAAAGGCCAACCCTTCCTCCTACGCTTGGGAGCCAGTTAGGATTAAGTTCAGCTGCACATAACAGAAAACTCTAACTTCCCCTGGGTTTTAACCAGGGGTTTAAAAGCAGTCTGGAGGCGGCTGCCCAGGGCTTTTGCACTGGCTCCCGGACGCTGTCAGTGACGGGGGCTTCGTCCATCTTTCCACCCAGCCACCTTGGAACTTTGGTCCTGATGCATGTCCCCTTACGGTGGCGTGATGGCTGCTCCATCACCAGCAGTGGGCACACGTCTAGTTGAGGAGACAGCAAGAGGGCAAAGGGTGCCTGTGGGTGAGAATGCCAACCTCTGGTGACCATCCCAACTAGGCGGGAGCCTGCTAATATCTGACATTGCACTTGGTTCATTTCCTATGCTGCATTTATTGCATTTGACAACGGCATGTGTGATGGCTAATTTTGTGGATCCACTTGACTGGGCTAAGGGGTGCCCAGATAGCTGGCAACACATTATGTGTGTGTGTGTGTTTCTGGAAGAGATTAGCATTTGAATCAGTAGACTAAGTAAAGAAGATCACCCTTCCCAGCGTGGGTGAGCATCGTACATCGGAAGAAGGGTGAGCTTGCTCTCTCTGCTTGAGCTGAGACATTCATCTTCTCCTGCCCTTGGACATCAGCGCTTCTGGTTCTCGGGCCTTCAGGTTTAGGATGGAACTTCACCACCAGCCTTCCTGGGCCTCCAACTGGCAGACGGAAGGTCACGGGACTTCGCTGCCTCCGTAATCACATGAGCCAATTGCTCATGATAAATCTCTTTCTATGTATATGTCTCTCTCTCTCTGTCTTACTGCTTCTGTTGCTCTGGAGGATCCTGATTATACAGGATACTTATCTACTTTCTTCCTTCTGGTGTCTCTCCACCCCCACTATTGCCATCTTTGTAAAGACCACATGGCAGCTTCTGCTGATGCTCCACTCAGATGCCTTCACCCCCTCTCTCCACTTCTGTGCTGCCTTCCCCTGGCTGCTGTGCACTTTGGCTGCAAACGGTGGCGCCTGCAACTGAACTGCTCTCAGGCTCCTGCAGGCGCTTACTCCCCTTGCACAGAGAGAATAAAACACCTGAGTGCTTTTATCTCCTTGGGGCAGCCTATAGCCAACGGCCTGCTAGCACAGGTGTGTGGAAGCCCAGCTCCCTTGTTGTGAGTCGGGACAACCTGTGAGATGCGGTTTGCACTTTGGAGCTCCCTGAGGGCTGGGGCAGGGTCTGGCAGTTGGCCTGAGATCACCACCTTATTTGGTGTCACCTGGGAATGCCACCTGAATAAATCATTTTCACAAAAATCTATGTCTCAGCCAGGTGTGGTGGCTCACGCCTGTAATCCTAGCACTCTGGGAGGCCGAGGTGGGAGGATTACTCAAGGTCAGGAGTTCAAGACCAGCCTGAGCAAGAGTGAGACCCCCCGTCTCTACTATAAATAGAAAGAAATTAATTGGCCAACTAAAAATATACAGAAAACCTTAGCCGGGCATAGTGGCGCATGCCTGTAGTCCCAGCTACTCAGGAGGCTGAGGCAGGAGGATCTCTTGAGTCCAGGAGTTTGAAGTTGCTGTGAGCTAGGCTGACACCACAGCTCTCTAGCCTGGGCAACAGAGTGAGACTCTGTCTCAAAAAAAAAAAAAAAAAAAAAATCTATGTCTCAGAGTCTGCTTCTTGGGACCAGACCATGTCTTTTTTTATTCACCCAGTGTCTAGCATGGTGCTTGGCACATAGTGGGCGCTTGCAAACTTCTTCCAAATTGGTTAAAATATATATGATATTAAACTCAATGAAACAAACGTTTCTACTGGAGAGACACATTTGAGTCAAGTTCGTATGATTCAGGAACAATTAGTAACTAATTCTCATTTTAGATTTGAGTCTATCTATTGGAACTCAGATTCAAAATAACCTGGTCAAAGTTGGATAATAAATCTTTACTTATATTTGAAGTTACAGGGTACTATAATGTAATAGAGACTAGGCATTTTCAAGGTGTATCATTTTTCAATTAGCTTAGGTTCCTTCTCAGAAGTCTGGAAGTCTCACTCGACTACGTGCTACAAAACCTTCTTTCCGGTGAGAATGCTGGCCACACGGGTGTTCCAGAAGAAAAGCAATAGGTAACATTAAGTTACTACAAATGATAGTTGGAGGTCTGGGAAGAAGAGAGGATTAATTTGCAAAGGGAGCGACACTTCCTGTGCAAATCTCTCCTGGGGTCTCTGTGCTCAGTGAGTCTGCTTAACGTGCCCCTGGTGTGGGTGGGCGCCCTGCTGGCTGGCTCACTGCCCTCCGTCGCCCTGGGAGCTCTCGAGCAGTGACTCCACGGCAGGTCACGGTGCCTGGCCCTGGAGCAATGCCTACTCCAGGCCACAGAGACCCCCTCACCTGCCCGAAAAGCAAAAGCTTGAAAGAAGGGAGCCTGCGATTGGCTGAGTCATGCGACTGAATTTCAGTTCATATCTTACTTCACATTCATGTTATTTGCTTTTTTTTTTTTTTGAGACAGAGTCTCACTTTATTGCCCAGGCTAGAGTGAGTGCCGTGGCATCAGCCTAGCTCACAGCAACCTCCGACTCCTGGGCTCAAGCGATCCTCCTGCCTCAGCCTCCCAAGTAGCTGGGACTACAGGCAGGTGCCATCATGCCCGGCTAATTTTTTTGTTAAAAAAAAAATGTATATATATATATATATTTAGTATAAAATATATATACTGAATATATATACTAATATATATATATATAAATATACATATATATTTTTAGAGTAGTAGTCGCTCTTGCTCAGGCTGGTTTCGAACTCCTGACCTTGAGCGATCTGCCCGCCTCGGCCTCCCAGAGTGCTAGGATTACAGGAGTGAGCCACCACGCCCGGCCCATGTTATTTCCTTAGAGCCAAGTGCACACTTTCTTGTCATAACCCACTCTCGGCTTTGCACTCAGACTCCCCGAGTTCAAGTCTCAGCTCTGCCACATTCAAGCTCTTGCAACTACGGGCAACTCTCTCATTCTCTCTCAGCCACCGTTTCCTGTCTGTGGAATGCAGTTTCCACGAGGGGAATGGCTCTTGGGCCACCCTGGCCATTGCCATATTCCCTGCGACCAGACAGTGCCTGAAGTATGGCAGGCGATTATTAAGTATTTGTCGATTAAATGAATGAGGGTATTTGTGACTGTCAAAGGGAATAATGGATGCAAAGGACTTAGCATTGTGTCTGGCACAAAGCAATTGCTTGATAAATGTTAGCTATAAATATATAAAATATACATCTGAATATATAATTTTGTTTTTTACATCTCATAGCATAGTTTCTAACCACAATGCAATGTGTTAGAATTCATCCTCTTGATTAATAGTGGCATTTCCATATTTTATGACAGTGCGGTACATGTGGCGTGTACTACTGGTCGCCCAATCAGCCTCCACTCATGCCTGTTTTTCTTCCTAACAGAACTCAGATTCTAGTCAAGTATTCACCGTCCCGCACCTCCCAGGACTTAGGGTGATGTGACCCAAGAGTAGGCTTTAGGTGAGAATCCTGAGGAGTCTGAGCCAATCACCTTGGACCATTCCCCTCTCCTAGTGACTCATTGGTCCCCCAACTAAGGTTGGTCCAATCGGACTCAAGGAAAGATTTCCATCTTATGCTGGGGGGTGGGGAGGTTCTTCCCCTTTTCACCAGGTAGTTGAGAGAACAAAGAAGCCTGTAGCTCCAGTTGCCACTGACAACCATCTTGCCATCCTGAGACACTCTGGAATTAGGCTGGAACCATGATGAGAAGCATGGAGCAGAGAGGTGGAGAGAGCCACCCATCGGGCGCCATCTTTGAGCTACACATGGTTTCCTTCCTTCCAGTTATGTAAGATAATACATTTCCTTTTGTTTACATCACTTGGGAATGGGCTTTTCCATGCCCCGCAGCCAGAAATATCCTGCCTAGTGGACTGCAAAACCGTTTAGGAGGTGATACTAGAAGTGCCCTCTTCAAATACTATTAAATGACAGCTAATGCTTACTCATCACCCATGTGCCAAGTCCTTCTGATATATTACTTATCTACTCTTCTCAACAGCCCTATCAGGTGGAGGCTATTATTTACTTCATTTTTCAGATGAGGAAACCAGGTATATGTCAAGGCTATACAAACGCAGTTCCCCGAAACAGGTCAATGGAAAGACTGAGATTTGAACATAGGCAGTTTGGTTTTGGAGCCGGACTTATACCTAGCCCTTAAACCTAACCATTAAACCATACTATATAGTATTCACTTCTACGAAGATTCACAACAAGAAAAAAACCATAGTGTGATGTGCTTTTCTAAAAGCACGTTAAAGCTTTCATAGAAAATAATTGAGCACTGGCATAAATTTCTTGCTGGTATCTCCTTTTTCCAGGAATGTGTTTCCTATTGAAAACACGTATTCATTTGTCCAAGCATTCATCAGACATTTATTGGGCTGTATGTGTCAGGCGTTGAAACAGGTGCCAGGGGTACAGTAGTGAACAACCTCCTGTCTAGCAGGCAAGACAGAGAAGCAAACGTGCCAAGAGAGAAGCGCTTCCACAGGGGAAGACAAGTGAGCCACGGAGCACCAAAGCATAGCGCCTTATCCATTTGGGTGCAGCAGCTGTATAAAAGACTGCTCCCCAATGAGCCCTGAGATTGCCCAGGAGAGAGACGAGAGGCCACGTGCAAAGGCCAGCAGGAGGAAAGCAAGAACACGGCACGTTTATGAAACTGCAGAGGGTGGTAGCTAGGCAAGCGCTCTGACAGATGAAGCTAGTGAGGAAGGCAAGAAGTTCGGTCCTTGTGTAAGCCTAGGTCCTCTAGCAAGTTCAGCCTGAGAAAGAATGAAAGTGCCGACAATTTGGGGGGTTCAAATCCAGGGTTTAAAGGGTAAGTTAAAAAGGCAAGTAAGACAGGCCGGGTGCTCACGCGCCTGTAATCTTAGCACTCTGGGAGGCCAAGGTGGGAGGAACACTTGAGGTCAGGAGTTCAAGACCAGCCTGAGCAAGAGCAAGATCCTGTCTCTACAAAAACAAAACAAAACAAAACAAAAAAACTAAAAAAACCCTAAAAACCAAAAAAAAAAACCAGGAAAATTAGTGGTGGTCATTTTCTGGTAAAAGTCCCAGCTACTTGGGAGGCTGAGGCAGGAGGATCGCTTGAGCCCAGGAGTTTGAGGCTGCTGTGAGCTATTATATGATGATATCACTGTATTCTAGCCTAGGTGACAGAGTAAGACTCTGTCTAAAAAAAAAAAAGGAGGAAATAAGACAAATAAAGAAGCAAAGCATTGTGAGGAAACTGTAACATATCTCGAAAGAAAGAAAGAAAGAAAGAAAGAAAGAAAGAAAGAAAGAAAGAAAGAAAGAAAGGCACCGCAGTTAACTCAGCAGGTGAATCTGCTTAGAACCTGGGCCCCTGTGACCAGTTGGGGACAGTCATCCGCCTAGGTGCATTCTACCTCCTGTTTCCCACTCTTCAAGGAGCGTGCATAGGGAGTTAACCGGCTTCCTCACACTTCTGGGTTGCAGCTTCTGGCGCTTGGGGGCTGCCCAGGAAGTCAGATCTCACGTCCCATCGCGTGGCACTTCATCCAATTCCAGAAGTGGAGGGACGGCTGGAAACAGACCTTGGCGTGTGAGGCTAGAAGGCCAGGCAGGCTCACGGTGTCAACGTGGGCCCCAGCCAGCTCGGGGTGTTCATCAAAGGCCCAGCTGGGCTTCTTCAGAGCGGAGGGAGTTGAAAGACTTTGTGACGGTGCACAGGTTTCTGTCCAACACAGTCTTGTTCCTGTAAAGAGCTCCAAGCCTAGGACAGCCCCGACCATGTTGAGAGCTTAAGATGTTCGTCCTGTGGGACTGCAAACTAGTGCAACCTCTGTGGAAAGCAATACGGAGATACTATAAGGCGATACAAGTAGATCTACCATCTGACCCAGCAATCCCACTACTGGGCATCTACCCAAAAGAACAAAAGGCACGCTATGAAAAAGACACCTGCACTCGAATGTTTATAGCAGCACAATTCACAATTGCAAAGATGTGGAAACAACTGAAGTGCTCATCGATACATGAGTGGATTAATAAAATGTGGTCTATGTATACCATGGAGTACTATTCAGCTAGAAGAAACAATGGTGATAGAGCAACTCTGGTATTTTCCTGGCTAGAGCTGGAGCCCATTCTACTAAGTGAAGTATCTCAAGAATGGAAAAATAAGCACCACGTGTACTCACCAGCAAACTGGTATTAACTGATCAGCACCCAAGTGGACATATAGGAATAACATTTATCGGGTGTCGGGCAGGTGGGAGGAGGGAGGTGGGGTGGGTATATACACACACAATGAGTGCGATGTGCACACTTGAAGCTCTGACTCGAGGGGGGAGGGGGGGCAAGTGCAATATACGTAACCTTAACATTTGTACCCCCATAATATGCTGGAAAAAAAAGTTCACCCCAGCTGCAGCGTGAAGAGTGGATTGAAACGGGCAAATCCAAATTGTGTCTGTCACTGGGCAGCCTGGTCCCAGGGAGTGGGAGTGAAAAGAAGCCAGGTAGATGGATCTGAGCAGCGTTAGGAGGGTCAGTTCGACTGTACTTTGTACCTAAGTACAGCTTGGGCAGCTGAGGGCCAGATGATGGGGCCGCCTCCCGAGAGGAGGGTTGGACAGACGGGCGGGCGGGGAGGGGCAGGGCGGTGAGCTCAGTTTCGAGCAGATTGAATGTCAGGAGCCCGAGGCGCATCCAAATATAAGTGTCCTACGGCAGCTGGTGACACCAGCCTGGAGTGTGTGAGCAATTCCTCAGCTGAGACCCAGATTCCTGAGTCAGTGGAGTGCACGTGGGTGACAGGGCAGGCGACAGGGCGGATCAGTTGCACACGGGGAGCAGAGAGAAGAGAAGAAGAAGGGTGGGGGCCGGCCCTCCCAGGTTGGTCCGTGCCCAGGTATGATGAGCACTGCCGCAGGAGAGAAGACAGGGCACTTGTCGCAGGAGCGAGCGGCAGCGTGAGGTGCTGCAGAAGGGTGAACTCAGGAAGAGAGCGACAGACGCTCGATGGATTTAGCGACAAGGAGGCCTTTCGTGTCCTGATGAAGAGCAGCATCTGTGGAGTGGTTGAATTCGGGGTGGGGAGAAGCAAAATGCAGATAAATCATGGATCGTTCGTGCAGGGATTACTTACAATGCCAAGCAGCCACTGTCATTAGGAACGATGCAAAAGTAAAGGCAGTACAGAGCAAATGAGTGTCCCAGCAGGTTTTAGCCCCTTCTCCTGCTGTGTGCTTCTGCGTGGTATATTTGGCAACTTGCAATGGTGCTACTGGTGTGCTTGGTTGCGGTCTGTCTCCTCTATGGGAAAAAGAGCCATGAAAACTGCAACTCTGTTTTGTCCATTCCCATATTCTCAGTGTGTGGTGCAAAGCAGCCATTCAGCAAATGTTTGTTGAATAAATGATTGAAAGAATCTGATGCAAATAGGTAAAGAAAAAAAAAAACAAATAATCATCTGAGTTATACACATAGATGTCCAGACTATTTTCAAAAGCAATTATAGATGAGGGTTCAAGTAAAAAAAAAAGAGCAAGTTGTGAAGATGACAATAGCACATCTCTTGTTGTCAGCCTCCCAGATTCACTTGTAATTTAAGTGGGAACTGATAATGCTAGAAGACTGCGATGCATTTCAGAGAGCTTTTTCTAAAAGCTTTATAGACTTTTATGAAGAGATTTTGTTATCAATTAGATCCTAAAATACGAAGTAATCAACTTAGGGGAAAAAATAGAGAGAGATAGAAGTATGTGTGTGTTCGTATTTCTTTTTAACGATTTTAATCAACTAAGAGAGAGAATTAGAGTTCTTACTATAATTTTGAAGTTTCCATACTTAGAATCTTGCATTTTTATTAAAAGCAATATCATAATACTCAACATCCACGCCAAAGACCAGTTTGATTATATCGTATGAAGAAAGGCATGCTTTCTACTAAATTGTTTTTACAGGAAGTGAACCTTGAAATGACAATCACAAGAAAAATGCTTTTCTTTGCTCAATTTGGCTTTATCCCCACTTTACAGCTTCTGTATGTCATCATGCTTTAGTAGAAAATCAATCAATCATGGCCGGGCACTGTAGCTCACGCCTGTAATCCTAGCCCTCTGGGAGGCTGAGGCAGGAGGATCACTTGAGGTCAGGAGTTCAAGACCAGCCTGAGCAAGAGTGAGACCCTGACTCTATTAAAAATTGGGAGAGAAAAGAGGAGAGCTGGGCAACTAAAAACAGAAACAAAAATTTAGCCGGGCGTGGTGGTGTGTACCTGTAGTCCCAGCTACTCGGGAGGCTGAGGCAGGTTCGAGCCCAGGAGTTTGAGGTTGCTGTGAGCTAGGCTCATGCCATGACACTCTAGCTTGGGCAACAGAGTGAGACTCTGTCTTGAAACAAAACAAAACAAAACAAAATTCCACTAGAAAATTTCCTCTTTCTGGCCTGAAGAACCCAAGGAGCAACCATTGCTGCTGGAAAGGCAGGATAGAATCCCAGAAAGAAGCATGGAGAAGATGGAGCAGAGGAGCCTCACATTTTGTACATAAACTCTGTGCAAACTCAAAGCAGCTTGTAGGTCAGGCTAAGAGAACTGAACTGAGGTTTGAGCTGCTGCTTCCATAAGCAACCCAGAATTTCCAGTTTGAGTCTATCCAAATCTGTCCTACTAAATTGAAACCATCAACACTCTTCATAAGAATATAACAGAACCAAGAGTTTCTGCAACATGACCACAAAGGCAGGAAAAGGGAAACAGAAGAACAAAAGACAGGGGAGGGAAACAGAAAAAATGCCAAATGATATAACTAATTGAAATTGTGTTGATAATTACATTAAATATTTACATTGCTTCTATCCCGGCAGAGGGAAAGGAGCAAGGGGGAGGAGCGTGATGGTCTTCAAGCTTCTGCTCAGTAGTGACAGCGTCATTTTCACTGGCATTTCATTGGCTAAGGCAAGTCAAATGTTCAGGCCTGAATTTAATGGGCCAGGAAATTATAATCCACTCACAAGGAGGGGTAACAAGTATTTTTGAATAAATAATAAAACCTACCACATGAAGGCAGGTTCACTACCTTGGAAGAGTAAGTTTTTATAGTGTCAATGACTTCTGTATAATGCGACAATTCTTAGAGTATATGAAGTCTCTTGAAAAAAATCCAGCATCATCTATGTAACCACAGTTAGCTCAGTAGCAAACTTGCCTGCCTCATTCCTACCCATTTCTCAGAGATTCTGTCTCTTGCCCAGTGGACTGCAGAAAACCACTTCTGTGGTCACAACTGGTTGAACCGGGGGGTGGCACCCGGCCCACATTGGGCCATTCGGATTTTCAAATCACATAAATTCCCACTGGGAAGCCCAGCAAAGCCAGGGCTGAGATGGAGGCGTCCAGCCTTATAAAGGTGGGGAGAGAAAGCCCAACCGCAGAGAAAAACTCCTGTGTTCTTGAGCTAAACCTATCCTCTTTTGTTAATTTCCACAGTTCAAGCTAATTTGAAGGGATTCACATTACTCCAAGGGCACCATTCACACGGTAGTCTATATAAATGACACTAGGGAGTCACTTTGTGCAAATCTGTGGTGCTGGGTTTCTGCCCCTAGGATAGAAGTCTTCTGCTAATTCAGAGGGAGAGCTCCCTCTGGGAGATACAGGGGAGAGAGGGACAGACACATTATTCTTGGGGTAATAGGCAATGGCTGTAGTAATTTTCTGAGCACATTGAAAGAGAACGAACTTCCCGTCTGGTCTTGGATCTTTGCAACACCCAATTTGGAACAGGAATTGCTAGAATTACAGAAATCCAACAGACAGAGGCAAAACAAATTGTGAACTTTGACTAATTAAAGATAGCACTTTTTTTTGCAACAGACATAGAAATCCTTACTATATGAGTTGATTCTGATTTAGCGACATACCATTTATAATTATTTGATAACGCCTTTCTCTTTTCAAACACGAGAGCACCATCCAGTACATATTTTATGTATACATGCATTTTTCATTGACTAATTTATCTTCATGTCTTATTTCTGGAGGGAAATTTCACGTCGAATAGCCTTACTTCTTTGGTTTACCTTCCAAAATTGCATAAGCACATCCCTTCTATTAATTTCATCTTGCAAACTTGTCTCCTTCCATAGTGAAATATCTAAATATAAGTTTAGAACCTCATATATTTTAAGAGCTTTGCCTTCCTTTGTCACATAATGTAAAAATATGCCATATAATCTTATCTCATACAATTCAAAACAGTGTTATAAAATGTATAGACAAATGCTCTCCTGCTGTTTTAAACACCATTTAGCAAGTTTTATATAGTTAACGGGTTTGCCAACATAACTATTACTTTCTTATTATGGTGAGTATACAAGTATTTTTATAAGCCAGAGAAAGATATGTCTATAGCCAGGCACAGCATGTACCTGTCAAAGGCCAAGTGCAAGCCCCTGGCTTGTCTTAACCCCCCTGTTAAATAGGGGGGAAGCATCATGACACAGTAAACTCTCAATAACCTAGATTCACAGAGAGAGAGAAACAGCAAACAATGTTTCCCAATCATTTCCCAAGCATAGCTTTTCATATTTATACTTAGAAAGGGCATGTGAATAAAAAAACCTTTTTTTTTTTTACAACATTAAGTGCTCTCTATTCATTACTACCATGTAGATATTTTATAATATGTCTCTTGGGTCTAAATAAGTCATCTCAGATACCAAAAGTTTCTTTAGATCATGTCATCATTACCTAAATTCTTCTTAGGAATAAAAGACACTGACAACACTTCTTAGCACATCCTTCTTCATAATGTGCTAGGCTGTTGTCTTAAGACGATCAGTGGAAAAATTATAGCACAATACAACAAAGTAAATCAGTTGATAAATGAACTTGAGCACTTTCTGCAAAGTTAAAAGCACTGTATCAATCTAAAGTGTTGTTATGGCTGATAATTAAGGAGACAAACATCACCAGCTGAGGCTAAATTCAATCTGTTACCCACTGGCACAGATTTTAAAAATAGCCCTTCAAAGCTCTTTTGAACTCTTAAGTTATTTCAGAAGCAGCTTTGCACATAAAAGGAAATCGGGAATGCCAGCTAATTGGGGTTCGCCTGTTGGTTCTAGGACTAGCTGAAATGGCCTTGGTGAACCCTCAGATAAGCTTCATTCAGCAGTCACAGCTGTTTACTGGAAGAAGCCTTATTGGATTTGCGAAGTCCATAATATGTATGCTGATAGGGAGACGAGATCTTCAAAGTCCATTCTTAAATATCTGTTTTCCCCAACTAACTCAAAATTGCTCCCCTCTCGCAGATAGCCTGTGGGACGGGGGACCAGGTGATGTCCACAGTCTTTACTGTCTAGTTAGCTTCTGTCTAAAGTATTACAAATAGCTTTGCTGGAGCAGTTCCAGGCTTCAGCCCAGGCAGGAATTATAATCAGGGGTGGGCAAAATAGGTTTGGTGTTTAGCATCTATCAGTGGCTCCAAAGGGGTTTTAAGACAGCCCCATCCATATTTCTATGCCACCTAGCATTGTGGGTGTGCTGAAGAATGATCACGCTCCACCCAGAAAGGTTAGCACCCCTAAGACTTTCACACTAAATTAAGCAACAACAGCATTTCCCCGGGGTGTGGGGCTTGGGCGGGGTGTTTGATTCAATCCTGCCTCTGCCACAACCTAGCTGAACGACCTCGGGGATTAAGTCGCTGGCCCCTCTTAGGCTTGGGTCCTCTTTGTGAAACGGTGGCAGTAGAGTTTTTGTGAAGAGTAAATGAGGCTGGGCGCGGTGGCTCACGCCTGTAATCCCAGCACTCTGGGAGGCCGAGGAGGGAGGACTGCTCAAGGTCAGAAGTTCGAGACCAGCCTGAGCAAGAGCGAGACACCGTCTCTACTAAAAATAGAAACCATTTAATTGGCCAACTAAAAATATAGAGGAAAAAATTAGCTGGGCATGGTGGCACATGCCTGTAGTCCCAGCTACTTGGGAGGCTGAGGCAGGAGGATCGCTTGAGCCCAGGAGTTTGAGGTTGCTGTGAGCTAGACCGACACCACGGCACTCTAGCCAGGGTGACAGAGTGAGACTCTGTCTCAAAAAAAAAAAAAAAAAGAGTAAATGAGATCATATTTGAAGTGTTAAACTCTATGTAGAATGGGCTCAATAAATGCTAGCTACCATTGTCCCATGGTGTAGTATGTTCTCCAGTGTGACAGACCAAGAGGCTGTATATACAAATGTATGCATGTATATGTATGTGTGTACACACATGTATGAGACATACATGTGCTATAGCTCTGCATATATCAGTAAATAACTCAGATCTCATATATATGCATATATACACACACACACACACACATATATAATGTACGTATATATGTTGCCGAATGCAAGTTTGGCTACCTGCTACCCGAGAACCAAACATGAGAGGAAAGGTAGTTTATTCAAGTGCTGGCAGCCCGAGGCAATGGCAGACTATTGTCTCAAAGACCATCTCCTCTCTTCTGCTTACTGAGCAACTCATAAAGGGAAGGGGTGAAGGGGGTTGGTGGCAGACAGCAAGCTCTGTGCCCGTCATCATGACTAGCTCCATGGGTGTCACCGAGCAATAGGTCGTCTGGTGGATCTTGTCATCAGCCGTCTATGCTTTGCCCAGTGCAGACCCTTGGTCTGTTTCCTAATCTTGTGCGTGGCAGCTGTGTAAGCAAGCAGCAGGTCAATTCTAAACTTTTAGACAGAACAAGCTGAAAGCACACTGGAAGCAAAATGGCTTCCCTTTAGCCAACCTGGGGTGTCCTGACATATATACACGCACATATATGTGCATGTGTGTGTGAGAGAGAGAGATAGAGACAGAGAGAAATGTTGAGATTTTAGAGAACTGGCTCACATGAGTTTGGAGGCTGGTAAATCCAAAAGCTGCAGGGTGAGCGTGCAGGCTGGAAACCTGGGGCAGAGAGCTGAAGTTGCAGGTCAAGGCTGAAGACGGTCTGCTGGTAGAATTCCCTTCTTCTTGGGGTAAGTCGGTCTGTTTCCTCCGAAGGCCTTCAACTCGTTGGATGAGGCCCAACCACGTTATTGAGGGTAATCTGCATTCCTCAGATTCTACTAATTTCAATGTTAATCTCATTTTTAAAATAGCTTCACAGAAACGTCTAGAACAAGTGTTTGATCAAATGTCTGGGTCCGGTGGTCTAGCAAAGTTGGCGCGTACAATTAGCCGTCACACACGATCGTGAGAATGCAGTTGTTCGTGGGTGCCAGGCACTTCACAAATATTCATTCACCAACTTATTCACCACAACCCTTTGAGGTAGGTGCTGTTCTTACGTCCGCTGGAAAAATGAAAAAAACTTAAGCACAGAGAGGATGAGTCACTTGCTCACGATCACGCAGCCAAGGATTTGTGTTCCTGACCACAGATCACTCACCCGACCTCTGGATTCCTTTGGACAATGGGACATTCTCTCTGAATCAAAATCAGCTGTTTTGTTCTTGGCTATGTCTTGTATACGAAGCCTCAGTGTAAGATATATTTTTCACGTCTGAGACACTCCCCAGCAATTGGTGATGATGTTGTTGAGAGAGTGGATTTAGATGTACATGTGAATGAAGTCACATACACCTCATTTAAGTGTGTGCACAGGTTTTAAGGAGATAATGTGAGTTTCCAAGTTGGCTTTCTCATACCAAGGAAACAGCCCAGGCAGGGAGAAAATGACCTGGCCGTTATTATAAACTATGGAATTAAGTATCTAAAGTCTATCGGGATAATATATTTTCGATCAAGCACTCCCAATATTTGTATAGTTATTTATAAACTATATCGTGCACCATTGCCTTGGTGCATAAGTACATTATAACGTATACGCAAAGAATGAACCTTAAAAAGGGTGAGAGAAGAAATAAATGTGAATGGAAATTCTACCTTCTGCTTTCTCCTCACACTTCAGCGGTTCTTCTTGCGCCCTCTCCACCTTGGTTTTCGTTGACTTAGAATCTTAAGTAGTTGGAAGCTTTCTCCCCTCTACAACTTATCGAGGAATGAATCGGCTTGCCCCATTGACTTTGTGTACTCCAGGAGGTAATGGAGCTCCGCAGAAGAGCACAGGAGGATTAAATGAGATAATATGCGAAAGTACCTGATAAGGTGTGAGGCGCTTGTCTTCATCACAAGAGATGCAGGACTGCATAGCTGTTAAGAGTACAAGACGCTAGAGGCCAACGCGTGGGTGCAAATCCCAGCTTCCCCATGGACTGCCTGTGACTTATTTCATGAGGTTGTCATGTGAATTAAATGAATTAAAAACAACGATAAACAAGTAACGTTCTTACCACACCTGGCATGTAGTAAGCACTATATAAATGTTACTGGGTACATCACCAGGGCCCAATAAACGTTAATTGTTATTATTTGTAACAACCAATGTAACGACGAATGCTAGGGTCATCTGGCTTCCATCCTTACTGCTTTGCTCGTGCCCAATGCTATATACTAAAAATGCTTGGAATGATGACTTTGAAGTATTGCCCCAAGATTTCATTCATTTGGGTACCAGTTACAATTTTTGCTACATCTGAGTACCATCTGTATTTTTAGTTACTTAATATTTGTCTTTTAATCAAGATCTACATTATTTTCGAGGGTAGTAATATTCGTGAAATCATGGATTTGATGTGCTAGCGACATTTATTCTCCTAAAAGTATATGACAGTAAACACAGAACCATTAATCCATTTCCTACACCAAAGGAAAGGCTGCATTATACAATCCTTAAGTCACGAATGTTTCAATTATATTTATTCTGCTTTAATGAGATGGGAAGAATATAGTAGCACATGTTATATATTTAACCAGGTTTCCTTCAGAATGCCCTAGTTCCCAGGAAGTTTAGCAAACTGGGATTCTAATCTTTTTCTTTTTGATACTTGATTGTTATTTTCTTTTGAGTGAAAAGAATTTTCAGTTTCTTTTATTCTTATTCACAGGGCTAATTGCATAATGAATAGATTTTCTTTAAATAAATAAGGCCTTTAAAATGTTTGATCATTGTTATCATAGGGTAACTAACAGTACCAAGTTAAATTACATCAAATTAACCAGCTTCCCCAAGCATGCAGACGAGATAGATTAAAGCAAAAACTAAAGTCTAGAATATTAAAAATCTGCAATATTCAAATTAAACCTATTTCTATCAAAAGCATGGAATTTCTACCTTGAAGCAGATTGCAAATAATGTTCCAAGCAAATATGAGTTAAAGTGAATCAGACCTTTTCATCTCCCCATTGTTTGCTTTCATTTTTGACCCTGGCCATAGGCCTGTTGGTTACTGACTCTTCTCATCTAGATCAGAATCCCAAACAGATTTCTTTTAAACACCTTGAACCGATATGCACTGACATCTTGAAACCTGTTAGGTAATCAGATGCTTTTGGTTTAAAATGGGAAAGATATCTCCTTGAAGATAATATAAATGTTTGGACCAGGGGTCCTCAAACTACTGCCCGCGGGCCACATGCCGCCCGCTGAGGACATTTATCCGGCCCGCCGGGTGTTTTTGCCAGTCGCTGCCTGTCCTGCTTAGCAGCCGACTCGTCCCGGGCCCACAGTGCGCATGTCCAATGGCCCCCTGTTTAAAAAGTTTGAGGACCCCTGGCTTGGACAAATTTAAGTCATTTCTCTAATCCATCCTTAAGGGATCTATTTTAGCACTCCACTCCATCATCTTTATTGCAGATGTTGAAGTCATTATTACTATAACTATTAGGGGAAAAAAGAATTATCTGAGCCAGATCCGTGCCTTTAGTTGGTCTTTGCCCTAAGCCTAGGTGACAAGATAGATAGTGATCTCATCTTAGAAAAGGTTGGATTCAATGGAGCATTCTTCAACTGAGATACAGTCCCCTAGGTCAGGGTTTCTCGGTCTCAGCACTATTGATATTTGGAGCTGGATAATCCTTTGTCGTGGGTGCTATAACGTGCATGGCTGGGTGTTTAGCAGCGTCCCTGGGGTCCGCCCACTAGATGCAAATAGAGCTGTCCCTCCCTGTCAATAGCGCCAACGAAAAATGCCTCCAGACGTTACCAAAACCCCCCTCATCCGCATAAAGGACCATGGACACAGGTCAGGAAGCAAGCTTTGCCATTGTGTTTCTGAGTGGCATTGCTGTGTTTGGGTGGAAAAGGTTGATTTCTTTATGTGAGATTTTTTTCGTGTGTGTGTGTGTGTGTATGTGTGGCTGTATTACAAACTCCAAACTATAAATAACAGAAGCAAGTGAGAAAAAAATGGAACATTTATTACCCAAAGCCATATAAATTCAATAATAAATAATGGCTCCCTCTGAAAATACGAGAAGTCTTTTTCAAAGTCATTAGCTCTAATCATAAATGAATTTAGCAGCATTTCTTTAAAATTTTGCCCCTCTGTAATGAACTCTGATACATTCATGGAGCTGGATGTTAAATAAAGAGATAGAAAGGTCTAATTTGCTGCTTCATTAAGCTAGCTTATTTCAAGACATTGTGCATATTGCTTTGAATTTCATATTTCTGAGCAGTGGAGACAATAGTAGTATCCATCTCTAATGTAGTGTGGCAAACAATTAGGAGCTCAAATGGATTAAATCTCATTTCATCAGAGATACACACAGTGATTATTATTTTATTGCCAGATACTGTCAGCATTACATTTCTTCAACAGCTATTGTGATACCTGATTCGCATGCTTAAATTTACATTAAACACTCTGCTAACAACAATAATAACTTGTTTTCGTACACGACATTGTTCTGTTCTTCACTACGCGTGTTCACCCAACACACAGTGTTAAGGGTGCAAGGTTTTCCGCCTACTTGAGACAGGAAAGACAGCTGAAATGTTGAGGAAAGGCCAAGGTTTTGGGGTCAAAGACATGCACTGCAGTCCTAGCCCTGCCCCTTCCAACAGAGGTGACCTTACGAGGGTCACTTCCCTTAAAATAGAACTAGAAGAATTTTCTTTTATTGTTTTATATATCCTTTGTCAGATTTTTAAAATTGAAGAAAACATTGCCTTTTACGACAAATGGAATCATACAATGAAAAACCCACTTATTCACCTCTCCACCTCCCCTAACTGTCCCTGCAGCCCATGTCTCTTCAAATGCTGATGATTCAGTATACATCTATCTTTTACCAACCTCCTACGAACACCTACAAGTAATTTTATCCAAAATGCGGTGTGTGTTTCCTTCTTTTTAAATAAAAAATTGGATTATACTACACGTACTCTTCTCCAACTTGCTTTTCTGAGCTTAGCTCTAAGCCATTATTTAAAATAGCTGCATAGCATTTTGTGGCATGGATATATAACATTTGTTCTACCATTTCCCTCCAGATTTAGCCCATGTTGTTTCCAGCCGTTTGGCACCGCGAACCGTGATGTAATCAATGTCACCAGACACGCAGCGCTGGGCCTGGAGTCTTTCCTACGATTGGAAATTCGAAACAGGGACGTTTCGCTGGGTTTGACCGACCCCTCTGAGGCTCGGTGTCCACATTTGCACACGGAGAGTCACGACATCTGTCCAGCCAGCATGCGAAAATGACGTGCGGGCTCTGGAATCCGCAGGGCCCTCCCTAAAAATCCGACTCGAGCCAAGCTGCAGCCTTTCAACGCCACCTGCTTTTTGTCTGCCTGCACAATCTGATATGAAATTTATACACTTCTATGCTCTTCGGTTCTGGAACATTTTTTCAGTGGGTGTAACCACTTTTTCGGGGGGTAATTCGCTCTTTCAGTGATCGGTATTTGGTCTATAAGGCGTTATGTCAAGAACTACTCTGACGCAGTGCCTGACTTCGAGGAGCTGGTGTAGACAAAGTGTGCGCACAGGGAGTGTGTGTTAGAGCGAGCGTGATCGTGTGCAACGGGGGAGAGAGCATGCGCGTGAGAGCTCACACTCGCCCATGCCAATTCACTTAGCATGAAAGTCACCCAGTTGCGTGTTCACAGCAGTGAGCTTTGGATGCTGCTCACATGGGGAAGGGATATAGTCATCTATTTAATGTTTTACCTGGTTCCATCATCATTTTTAATTATGTTACTAAAATATTTCATGATGTGCAGTGTAACATCTGTCTCCCAGAAAGAAAAGGTCTGAGAACGTACGTCCATATTTATATTTTATTGTTTATTCAAACCATCCTTGTGTTTGAGAGGCAGGAAAGGGGCCATGTATGAAGACTGGGTGTGTCACACGTACCTGGGAGGCAGCAGGACTATGCCTGATGTTCTAGCTCCAGGTCAGAGGGCAAGCTGTGGGCTGGGACCCAGTAGGTGATGAAATGAAGCTAAACAGCAAGACCCACGTGTCTTAAAAGAAATAGAACAGGATGGAAAATATCAGAGTCCGACACTCGGGATGATGACAGTTATTGCTTCCTGCGTCTTTTGTTTCAGAAATATAGATATGTGCACGTGTGTCCTGTGTGCTAGATCTCAATGTTTAGGGTGGGTAGCTGTCCAAGATATTTGCAAGTCCCTATTCTGGTGACAATTTGCTCATGGGATCCAAGACAGTCGCCCCCTTTGCTGCCTGGTGTCGTGGCCTCTGTTTGCATGCGGTGATGATGTGGCCAGATGCAGTTTCCTTCCTTCTTCTGCTCAGTCTCTTCCTCCCGTCTTTTCCTGATGCAAAGTGGTCTTTGAGACAGCAGGGGACAGAAACAGGAAGCTAACGGCGTAACCGTGCATTGATGGGAAACCTCAAGAGGCAGCCGAGGCTAGAGAGATAGAAGTCCGTTTGCTTTGGGGAGGCTTTGCTCTGAAGAATCCGGCAGGGCTGGAAAGATGTCATCCTGTCCGCCCACGATGCAACAGGAGCCCTGGAGGGAGGTGGGGGCAGAGAGGGGCAGGCGGGTTGGCAGATGGCCAGAGTAAGGAGAAAAAAGGACCCAGCGAAGCAGAGGGACTCCCAAATGATCATTAGAAGGCGATTTAATAGATCCATCTTCTGAGTTCACTGAGAACCTTCCTTTGTGGCACTTCGTGGCATCAGTAAGTTTCTACCGAGCACCTTCCATGTGCCAGTTTCTACCTCCTGGACATATAGCAATGACCTGCACAGACAAAAGTCCCTGCATTTATGGAACTCACCATCTAGGACGGCAAGGGAAGAGAGAAAGATGTTAAACAGATGACTGAAGCATACTGAATGTCAGGTGGCGGTCTAGACTCTGGGAAAAACAGAGTGGGGAAGGGTTCTGGTGCGTGGGGGGCGTGGGGGCTGGGGTGGAGCGTCGCGTTTTCGTAGACGGTGGGCGGTGGTCAGAGGAGAGAAGACGACAGTGGGGCTGAGACGTGGAGAGAGCGAGGACGCAGGGCGCCCAGACGTCAGAGAAGAACGCTCCGGTGGGCGTGTGCCTGGGTGCCCAAGAAACGCGAGGGGCCTGGGTGACGGAGCAGAGATGCAAGGGGAGAGTAGGGGAAGTGGAGGTCACACCAGTAGGCAGTGGAGGGCGGTGGGGTCCCCATGGCTCTGAAGGTCATTGTGGGGACTTTGTGTTTTCCCGCAGGTGAGATGAGATGTCATGGGTTTTGCTCAGGGGCGACATCATCTGACTTATGTTTTAGGAAGAACACCCTGGGAACGGTGCAGGGCACAGTCCCTGCGTGTTCTCCCAGACTCGACAGGTGTGACGATGGAGAGCAGCACAGTCGTAGGTGCACTGGGGATCAGAGCAGCAAGGGTCACATCCAGACAGATTGCAAATCGAAGTCTGCGGTCCCCATCCCATCGTTATTTTATTTTATTTTATTTTTTGAGACAGAGTCTCACTTTGTTACCCAGGCTAGAATGAGTGCTGTGGCGTCAGCCTAGCTCACAGCAACCTCAAACTCCTGGGCTCAAGCAACCCTCCTGCCTCAGCCTCCCGAGTAGCTGGGACTACAGGCATGTGCCACCATGCCCGGCTAATTTTTTTTTTCTATATATATTAGTTGGCCAATTAATTTCTTTGTATTTATAGTAGAGACAGGGTCTCGCTCTTGCTCAGGCTGGTTTCGAACTCTTGACCTTGAGCAATCCTCCCGCCTCGGCCTCCCAGAGTGCTAGGATGACAGACATGAGCCACCGCGCCCGGCCCATCCCATCGTTATTAACTTAGCCGTACACAGGAAGCTGGAGCGTCTTGGTGACCAGCTGCAGCAGCCTGATCTCAAGGCTCAAGTCACCTCTCCCTAAATGTCCCCTGCTGTGAGCTCTGGTTGTCACTGACCGCCCCGCCTCCCTCCCGCTCATGCTGTCTGCCGTTGCTTTCCTTGCTGCCTTGGCCTGTTTCTGCAACTAGCTTTGGGTCCTGCCTCTGTAAGGATCACAAGGCCCCAGTGGCTGGACCATTGTCACGATCAACAAACACTGTGCTTTCCTGCTGCCGACTTCTCTGCTCCAGTGCGCCGTGCTATTCCTGCTGCTCCTTCCTTCTGGGGACGGCAAGAGTCCCTTACTCTGTCTCTCCCCTCCGCTCTCCTCTCCTGGGCATGGCCAGGCTGAGAAGGGGCCACCGTCTGTTTCTCTACGTTAGGCCTCTCCACGCGTTGCCCTGTTCTATGGGTGGGTGGGCGGTGGCAGGAACGAGCACCCCACATGTGGCTCCCCTTTCTCCACCTGCCTTATGGGGGGGGTGCAGTTGACCCCACATTCCTCCCAGAGCAACCACTCTGCTGGCCTTTCTTCGACTCCTGAACATGTGCCTGTCCCCGTTGTCCTGCTGACACTCTGCCCTGGCAGCAGCAGCCGGACTGTCGTCTCTGCCAAGCGGCTGCCCAGGACTTGGTCCCAAGCTGCCACCACATGTGCAGATTGTCCGAGAACACAACGTTGGTTGTGGCTGGCCTGGGCCCAGACCACCAGGTTATATTAAAAATTCTCTTAAAATAAACGAATAATTCATTCATAAATCATTTATTAATTTATTCATTTATTATTTATTTTATTTATTCATTAATTTATTAATTTATTCATTATTTATTAAAATAAATGAATCAGTTGCTCGCGAAAAGGGATGTATTTTCGACCCTAAAGATCAGTCCGTGTAACTCCTGAATTCCCTTCCCTAACATGGAAAAAGCGAGAAGTTGTACCCTGCTCTCAAAAAGGCCTTTGTAAAAACCCACTCACCTGCTGCTTTTAG